>QLPF01001582.1:0-36726 GCA_003314045.1 Hygrophorus pudorinus
CTGCCTACCGCCTCAGTCGGCGGACGAGAGGGAAGTATGGAACGCGGAGGGGATAGCCAAAGGAAAAAGTACGTCAAACACCGCAAAACGGAGAAGGCCAGGAGTAAATTTCCCCACAAAGCATGAATTTGAACCTGACACGGATTCCGTCATCTTGACAATTCAGGTGAACGTGAAAGCGTACCTGGAAGAGATATTTTTGCGCGTGAGCTGCCATTGCAGCGCCAGTTGTACCAATAACGAGGGCAGGGAATGGATTAAAGCTAGCGATGTAGCTGGGGGGTTCCGCAACAAGATCTTGCTGGCTGGATAAATTTAGAGCAGAGGTGGAGGACGACGCTAGCCATCTCCGTATACGTCTAGATTCAATACCCATGCCAACGAGGCCAGCAAACCAGAACATGACCTGCAAAACGATCACTAGGCGAAATTTGATCGCAGGAAGGTACTGACAGCGATGCTGATGTGTTGAACTTCCCTGGTGGTGAAAGGGTCGCCAGGGCTTGCCCCAAAACGCTCCATCCATGTATTTGTGATGCCATAGAGGAATATGACCAGCGATTCAACGAATTCGGCACTGGGATATCGGCCTGATGGTGCCCTGTTCCAGGCCCAGCCAAGCTCAGAAAATGAACCCAAGAATCTTGCAAAGGAAACGAGACCGTAGCACCAGAACATACCACCCTCTGTGATGATTAAATCAGACAACATCAGAGGGGTGCTGAGCTGCGCTCACTTATCAAATGAGCCATACAACCATTTATAAAATGTTGACGGCAGCCGCCAGTGTAGACGACTACCCCAGTTAGTAGTTGACCAAAACCAGCAAAGACGAGGGCCCTTTCAAAAGTGGCGAACGTGGCTCGTCCAATGAGATGCAAGTGGGACATAGGCTGGACCGGCGACCTGGGAGTAGTATCCGGAGTGGGCGATTGTGGTTTCCCAAATAGAGTCCCGTCCGACGCCGCGGAGTGGGAGTGGTTGTGGCCACGCACCCAGTGGTCACGGCGGTGGTCACCGTTAAAGTCGTGCTTGTCCACATCGTCCTCATCGTCCGGTTCCTGTACGACCAAACTAGTATATTCAGGGCCGTTGTTGAGCTCCTGACGGCCAAGGAGAATGGTAGGCCAGAAGGACTTGGAGGAAAACTTGTAACTTGAGCTAAGATACTTGTTGAAACGACGAAGGAGGTCGATCACGTCAATGAAGGACAAGAAAAGGGCGAAAAGGAGAATGACAAAACCGTGAGATCCATGTACGGAGTCTTCATACCTGATATTTTAGGTTACACAAACTTTGGCGAATAGACACAGACACAATCGCTTACATATTGGGTGTCAACTTTTTATATACGGCTGCCAGGAAGCAGCCAAGGCCACATAAAGCCCAGAATACAATTACAACGAATCCGTGCCATGGATGCTTAACAGATCGCATTGAAATACCTGGGCATTTGACACTGTTTGTTAGCGGCAAAAAGAGTGATCAACAAGCGTACCGATAGGCAGAGCAAGAAAGAAAGCCAAAGAGATGAAAACAACATGAGCTGCCATCAATCCGGGATATCGAGAGACAGATGATTCATTGTCTTCAAAGTCGATGGACCAGTAAGATGGAGGAGCATATGTGGTCTCATTCAACTCAAGTAGTGGTGCAGCGTGAGGGTTATGATTATGATTATGACCATCCCTGACGACAACGGCAGCGACGGCGTTGACGATGGCGAGGATGGCGAGAATGAGAGTGAGACGGGACATTTCTGGTTCAATTTTTTCTTTTGACTGTCTAATATATCAAAGCTGGCTCAGCCAACCGTGACGTTATAAAGCTTAGTCATGCACGTGACTGAATTCGGCATCTTACGTGGTCGCCGCTGATACTCGGAGCCATTCACTTTACCTGCTAGATATACACCATTAGGTTCTTTCAAGGTGTAGCTGAATCTTCGTAGATGGTACAAGCCGGAAGAGGTGCGTTATCTAATCCACTGGCCAGGAGCCAAATCCATTGACCGGTGCTGCAGGAACGCTTGCTTTCTTTTAAACGACTGGAATCAGATATCGTCGATCGCCCTCTTTCTTGGAATATAGCCCTCAGAGTCCTCGGACGGTGGCGTTGGTATGCCTGCAGTCTTCTCGTAAGTACACCATCCATGTGGTTTTGAAACAAACATTTGACCATTTTCATCAGTTTGCAATATCCGGTGAAACGGAAAGCTTCGGGTCGAACAATTTGATGGGACAGTGGCTCAAAGCAATCGGAAGCTACACTATCGAACAAATCGGTGTTCACGTTGTTTTCATGTGGCAAATTTAGGATCTACTTATGACGTCCGCACCAGATAACTATCCATCCGGAATGACCGCATTTGCCATTGTGTCCACAGTTGTCTGCGCAACCTGGACTGATTACACGCAGGCTCGTTGGCCAGTGTTGATCTACATGTCCACTGCGTGCATTATCTCCTCGATATGCATTCTTGTGTGGAATAGTCCCACTGGGCTTAAATTCTTTGCCTATTGTACGAGGATTCTCGCTCCCTGTCATGTTGGTTGATTTCACTAGCCGTGCTAGACCTTGCTGGGGCGTCGTATGCAGGCCAGGCCACCACCTTCGCGTATGTGCAACTCTAACTTTCCCTGTTAAGGAATTCTCATACCTGGGCCCCGGCTTATCGCAGCTGGGCCAACCAGATATGTGCAGATGACCACCAGGAACGCGCTATCGTGTTAGCATCCATGAAGTCCGGACACTTGCTTTTTCACATACACCGCCTTTGACGTTCTATTGCACTAGCATGTGGAATAACGTCGTCAACGCCTGGTGGCCGCTCGTCTTCTACCCTGCTACCGACGCACCCAGGTTTCACAAGGGCATGGTAGCAATGATATGCGTGTCTGTCACCACGCTAGGTGTCACCCGGTTGGTGTGGGTCCTCGAGCGGCGGGAATGGTGCATCCGGCGCCGAGATCAAGCTGGGATTCAACGAAGCGAAAAGAGAGCAAGTGCGTCTTCTCGTGGCATCCCCGGATCAGGTTAGATATGCCTCAAGTTTGTGTAACAAAACTGTAGCATTTACATAACAATACATTCCAACCATTGTACTAACGCGGTCCATTGTCAGACCCAAGAGTTTGATGTTCCGGGATGCTATCATGCAAAAGTAATCTTGTTACAAGCAAGGAATGTATAATGATAGTGTGCCGCGAGCAATATGGAAACCAATTTGATGGAAAGTTGCTCGTACTGAAAAGCTGTTGACAACAATAGATGAGGGAGTATACAGAGGGTGATGTCATCGCTACACATTCGCGACCTGCAGTAGGCTCACGTCAGTCAGAGCCTATTTTTGAGATATCGAGCACCAAACAAACCTTCAGAGTTCGTGGCTCTCCATCAACGCCACTAAGCCTGGGTGCATCATCAACGCCAAACGTGTCGGGCAAAGGAGCGGCGAGAGGCATTTGCTGCATCGACGAATTTAACTCCCTGGAGTGCGACCTGACTCGTTTATTCTCGGGGCCATCAAGTGAGCCTAGGGCCTGCACAGTTAGGCCCGCTGCTTGATTTTGGGCGGGCACGAAGGAGGGAGCACGGTTCATGTGGGAGTCAGAGATGGGTGACACAGCAGCTTGTCCGCTCGAGTCGTACATCGGAGACCGAGGAGGTCCATATGAAGTGTATTGCGCGTTACCTGCTATATTATAGGGTACATACGGCTGATTGTATTGACTTTGACCGTAGAAGCTGTGTTGAACGCGCCCTACGGTGTTGGAGGGGACAGTGTGCCCACGGGCGTGATTTGGTTGCCGGATTAAGGAGGACTCGCTTCCTACAGCACTCAGGTTGACCGTAGAGATGGTGACTTTCTCCAATGATCTCTCTCTTACACCGCCGCCGCCGTACGCATCTTCTTGCAGCCTGTGGCGGCGAGATTTGCGTAAAGCAAGGGTGGAAATGCCAATGATGATGACCAGGGCGAGGATGCCAGCCAGGGCAAAGACAGCGCCTGCGAGTGGCTTATTCTGAAGAAAGGTCTTTGGAGGTTTCGCAGCTATGGTAGGGGTGGTAGTGGGGGACGCCATTACGACAGAGGTGACGGTTGATGTGGCATCTCCAGAGACGGAAGTAAAAACAGAAGAAGAGGTCGACGTCGTGCTAGTTGACGTTTAGTGGAGTATGAAACAACAGGGCAAGAAAGACACTCACGAAGTTGCGGGAATAGAGGATGAGATGAGGGAGATGACGGACGACGTCGTTGTGGCAGTGGTTAACGAGGGAACTGTGAGGATTGGGACGAGGCTGGTGATGGGGTCACCCTGACGAGCTTCGAGGACCTGCCTCTCAAGCAAGCTATATGGTACATGCATTATAGTGAAAGAATGTAAGCTTTCTCAACGCTTGGTCGTCGCCAGGTGCAGAGCAAAGAAAAGCACATTGTCACGGTGGAGCACAAAAAGATGATTTTATCAAAATAATAATAATCAATCAATTATCAACGAGACAACCGTCCCATCCCATACCGTTCTCCAGCTTTCCGCTCCATAATCTCCCGCAACGGTCCTAGCAGTCGGGTAAATGCAGGCGCATCCAATGCCGCAACTTTTAACTTTGGCAACGTAGGTGCCGATCGGTGCACAGCACTTACTGTCGCAGCACGAGGTGCCAATCGCAATAAAGACAGTTCTAAATCAGTCGCGTTCAGCCCCTTGCCGTAAGTTCAGTGTCACAAATAAATGACATACCTCCAAAGTAATCTCCCTTCTTCAAGTGACCCACTTTGATGTCCTTGACATCCCCTTCCGTCTTGGTTACTGTCGCTTCACCTTCTTCCACGAAAAAGAACGTGTCCCCCATCTCCCCTTGCCTCACGATCACCTCTCCGTCCATGTACACCTTGCTTACAAGGGCGTCTGCAATCTTGCTCCGCTCCTCAGCCTCAAGTGACGACAGGAGCGTCACAGTTGACAAGAAGTGTTCATACATCGTCCGTCTCCTGTGAGCCGCCTTTAGGATGATCGTACGAAAAGTGATCCGATCAAGAGACCAAAGCGTTGAGCCTTCAATGGCAAGAACAGTGGCAGCCCGAGGATGCCCGTACATCAGCGCGAGCTCGCCAAAGGAGTTTCCTGGTTTGCACTCTGCCACCTTGCGTCCAAACTCTGGGTGATATCCCGGCTGCAAAAATGTCTCAGGCGGTGGTGTATCGCCCGAGGATGACGGGCCGTCTGTGAGCCAGGTGGGAGGTAATGGCTCTGGACGAATATAGCAGTGCAAAAGCCCCGATTCGACAACGTAAAAATATTCTCCCACATCACCCTGGCGTATGACCACATCCCCCTTATCTACCTTGAGCTCCTGCATGGCGTTTAAGGCGCCAGTCTCCTGCTCTTCATCGAGGTCACGGAATATGAAGTTGTTAGCGATAGATGTTTTGATCCGGCGCAGTTGATCCTCGCTTTTGCGGTAGGTCGGGAGTGGCTCATCTGGCGTACCATCAAGCATGATGGATTCTGCGCTGACGGACGTGCGACGCGCAAAAATAGTAGATGTGGGCGGGTGAAGGTAGTCACCTGGATTCGCTGTAGGCGTTTGGCCATCGAATCCAGAATATGAGCTGGACATTGTGAGGGGAGAGGTCGGAAGTTCATGTCCACCAATTTTAAATGTCGGGGGACCCATCATCTCATGATCCTCAGAGAGCAATGCATTTCCAGGTATGTTCAGTGTGCCGAACGGACTGTTGGCGACGCTATTGCGAAGTGAATTTCGTGGCTGAGTGGCTGCCTGAGAGAACGGTGAGACGCTGTTCGGACCAGTCCCTGTACCCAACGGTGTATCAATGTATATATCTGTTGGCAAATCGCGAGAGAAGGGATGAGAACGGTGAGAAAGAGCATCACGAGTTCGTGCTCGCTGTTCCTCCAAACGAGATTGAAACCAATTTGCGCAGAATTGAAGTGCGTCCTTGGGTTGCGCCCGGTGCACGTCGCGAGTTAGGTCCGCTACGAGGGAGTCGAAAGTCGACATGAGAAGTCGAGTACAAGGGTTGTTCTGGCACGTGAGTCTAAAATATTCAATTCCTTGGTTGCAGCACTGTGCGCATCACGGTACAGGTTTATTACATTCAATCCGAGTCATCAACCCATTCACCCCGTCTAACCCGCTCCACATAATTCTGAACCCACACAGGTCTACGCTCATGCTGCGAGACCAGTTCCGCACGCGTCTGCACATCTTCAGCACCGTTTTCGCCTTCTCCAGCAGCCTCCCTAGCGGTAACCTCCGTCCTGAGCCGACCTTCCCGCCGTCTCAGACTGGCTCTTCTACGATTCCATGCAGCTGGATGTATCGTCAGGATTAGTAGGCTCAAGAACGTCACAATCTTGTGACCGAGTCCTGGCTGCTCAGGCGTGATCCCGGGACCAGGGGCAATATCCCTGTCCTCACTTTGCAAGTTTATATTCGCAAGACCATCGATAACGCTTGATTGAGGTTGTTGTCCTTGTCCTTGTCCTTGTCCCTGCATCGGTGGCCTTTGGCCTGGTACAGGTTGTGCATTCTGACCCGGTCGAGGTCTGGCAGGGGGGTTGACTTGTGCCTGCCATTGTGCCCCAGGTCTCCCCATACCTCTGCGGAATGCGTCTCTGATAGGCCGCCACCCTTCATACGCTATCCACGCAAGAATGAGTAGCCCGAAGATCGGCTTTCTCGCCGGGGCCACAAAGTAAAGCAACAGAAGTGTGCGGATGAGAAGCATAGCGAACGGGGCCATGAGCGGGCGGAATGGGATCTCACGAAGTTCGGGTAGGATACCATTTTGGTTGGGATTCTGGTGCTGGTTTTGCGCAACGCGCAGCGGGGGTAGCCCTAGCTGCTGTAAAATCATGTTGATGTGTGGTGGAATGGGCATTTGGTGTGAAGAAGGGAAATGAGTGACAGCAGTATTGGGATTTGGCAGGGAAAGAAGTGGGAATGTGTAAGTGAGAACTTTGAGGGAATGCAACTGTAACGGTGTGGGTGTCCCCGTCGGGTTCCGAAGACTGAGATATGACTGGCCGCTGAGAACTACCATCAGATTCTATCTGGAGAATATAAATATAAGCTACTCACTCGACGATTACATGTTCGTAAACTAGACCGTCCCCCGTGGGGGGTGGGAATTCTTCATTTAAAATTGCTGGCCAAGCCCACCCATTCCTTTCCACAACATAGACAGCCCACAGACGGGCGGCATCCACATCGGTTCTGTTACTGTGTAAGACGGTTCTATTTTGGGTCAGGGCAAGGATGGCGTTTTGATGCCTATGGTGAACAAAGGCCAACGGGTGACTGATGGGTTGAGGATTGGTGTACATGGGGGGCGCATGAGCACGAGGTCGGAGGGCATAATAAGGTTGAGCGGGGGATACTACTGTTGGCGCCTGCGGGATTTCGGGAGGTGTCGACGACCAAGCTGTAGGATGAACGGCCAGATGGATGATGCGTGGTTCGTCCGCAGACTAAGATGATAGCGTTAGTCGTGAAAGTAGAGTAGGTAAACTTTTAAGTATGTACCTTCCATAGATCTTGCACCTTCTCGTCGTCTGCAAGGTGGCGTCCTCTCCAAATAATCCGCTGGCCTTCCACACGAGGCGCCCCAACACATGATTTGAATATTTCTTGTTTAACATGAATGATCAAGGAACTTTGAGGAACTTGGACTAGAAAAGAGTGAGAACATGCTGGTAGTTCGACACGAAGTTCAACGAGAGACATGAATCTTTGGGTGGGTAATTCAGGGTGTGAAGTCGAGATACGTGGAAGAGCCAGCAGACTCGGAAACCCGTAGTATAATGATCATGTGATTCACTGGCCCGGGCTGGACCCTAGTGACTACCGTCAAAGTTCTCCAATACATTCACTGCCTCAGACTCATTCATCGTGTTTGCCAGCCTCCAAAGCGACCGCAGACAGTTCGTAATGGGTACCGATGAGCTCAATCTCGGTATCGTTCAATGTTCTATAAATCCTGGTTTCATTCGAGGAAGACCAAGGGACGTGAAATGTCAAACATGCGACTCCGATGCCTAAGACACAGGTTTTAACGGGAATAGGAGTCGGTGAGTCCATGTCTGACGGTGACCGCGAGTATAAAGTCCCACTCACCACACTCCTTTCGCAACTCAGCACCAAATGTACCTTCACTTCCTTTTTTATTTTTTTGTTCCATCATCTGTCTTCGCCCAGTTGTCGCTACCCCAGCCTCCTTTTATTCCGCCAAACCAAACTACTGGTTCTCACCCCTCTTCTGGTTATCCTAACCCCCAGTGGTCGACATTTCTAGGAAGTTTGTTGTACTTTTACGAAGCTCAGCGCAGTGGTAATCTGCCCTCTTCCAATCGTGTCCCTTGGCGGAATAACAGTGCTGTCCATGATGGCCAAGATGTCGGAGTGGACCTCAGTGGAGGCTACTATGATGCCGGAGGTGAGGATACCTGGCGTCAACTCAAAAAGGGACGACTGATCATTATCAACCACATAAGATTATCTCAAGTTCACGTTTCCATTGGTCAGTTTCCTGATAGCTCCTGGTTTAGGGATGACTTATTAGATATTGGAACAGTCGTTTGCATTAATGTCCATATGCTGGGGAGCCACAGATTTTGGAAAAGGTAATATCCGGTTGTAATGCGTATATGTCTTGACCCGTTGCGTGTTATGAAGGGTATGACCTGGCAAATCAGACTGCCTACCTCGACGACATGCTGCGATGGGGACTCGACTGGCTCATGAGGGTACGACACATCTGGCCTCATTTTGTGGCTTTCCATTTTACAACACCGTGTGTAGGCTCATCCCGCGAATAGTACACTATACATCCAAGTCGGTGACGGTTCGTCAGTTCACCTATTATCTTGATAAAAATAAAATTCAACTCTTTGTAGCTGATGTGGACAACAATTACTGGGGTGGAGATCTCAACATCCCAACTCCGCGGCCCTCATATCAAATAAATAATACAAGGTTTTCATCCCCATATCTCCAACTCATGTTTCAACGCTTATCTGCCGCCTCACACAGCCCTGGAACGGATGCGGCGGCATCCGCATCCGCCGCCTTCTCGTCCTGTGCAAGCCTGTACTCCAACCAATCATTCGGTTCCTCCTTCTCCACCCCTGCCTCCCTTAAAAATACCACATATGCGCAGATGCTCCTCAATCACGCGCAGCAACTATACACATTCGCCGTAAACGCTACAGGTGGCCAACGCACGTATCAAACTTCAGTGCCGGCTGTGGCCTCGTCGTATGCGTCTTCCGGTTACGGTGACGATCTGACCATGGCAGCGCTCTTCCTCGCGAAGGCAACGAATTCGGCGTCTGTATATAAGCAAGCCGAGGGGTATTTTAATATATATCAGATGAAGGGTCAGGATGGTGTGTTTAATTGGGACACGTTGACTCCTGGAGTTGTTGTATTGTTTGCTCAGATAAATCAGGCATCGTCGAGCTTTGGAGGGAATGTTTCCAGTTGGCAACAAGAGGCGGAGAGGTATTTTGATAGGATTGTGAACAAACGAAGTGATGGCTATCTAACAAAAGGTAAGTTACGTCCCCTCCTGTATTCATGCTGCTGACCTGATGTGGATGAATAGGTGGACTACTGTTTTACCCCGGTGATTCGGACGACGCCAGTCTGAATCCTGCCCTCAGTGCTGCTATGCTCTTCGCCAGATATGCACACATAGCCACGACGTCAGAAAAACAAACATCTTATCTCGTACGAATGCACAATCCATATATCCTACGAACTACGCCTCTTACGTGCTCCATTGCTAGAATTTTGCCAAGAGTCAGATGGACTACGCCCTGGGGAAAAACCCTATGTCAGGTACTCAACCTCGCCCTCCCACCCTGCATCTTCCTCACTATGCCACCTTGTCAGTTCCATATATAGTGGGATGCAACCCAAACTCTCCATCCAACCCACATTCAGCCTCAGCAAGTGGTGGAAACAACGTTGCCGCCATCGACACCTCCCCAACACAAGAAGCACATATTTTGTATGGCGGTGTTGTCGGGGGACCTGATCAGTTCGACAATTTTTATGATATTCGGAGTGATTGGCCTGAGACAGAGGTTAGCACTCATCCTCCGTTCATCCGATATTCATGCCATTCGCAAATGAACAGATCGCGCTCGACAGCAACGCCGCGATGCTCACACTGGCGGCCATGCACGTACTGAACGACACCACTGACCCATTCTTCACATCTCTCCAAGCGGGCGAATACGAAAAACGCCGACCTCAAGGTACCCCGTGCGACGCTGCGTTCTTGTCCGGTTGTGCAACACGGTTATCAAGAGGCGCAAAGATCGCAGTGGCTGTCGTCGTGAGTGTCGTTGGGATATTCCTTATGATCCTGGCGGTGTGGTTTTTCTTCCTTTTTATCACGAGAGGTAAAAGGCTTGAGCACGTTTAGATTCTTGACGATGTACGGATTCTTCTGGGACGGAACTTGACAATGGACTGGTAGAATCATTTAGTTCATGTAGAAGCGAGAAGATGTAGCGCATAATGTAATCATTTAACATAAGATATCTTCTAGAATCCATCTCAATAGACGTAAAGAATGTGGGATTGATCAATAGACCTAAATTTCCCATACAGTCAGCGACCGCATATCCCATGAAGACAAGCATACCTCTAGAACATAACGTTCATCTTCCTTCAACCCCTCCAAGTACGCTCCTGCAGTTGCTTCATCCTCTCCCTTAAATTTCACAAGCGCCCCTACAAGCGCCTGATACACATCTGGCACGGGCCAAGTTGGGCCACACAAGTAGAACACCCCATTCTCTTCCTTTAGCATCCTAACTAGCATGTCTGCATCCTCCAGCATCTTGTGCTGAATATACACCTTTTTCTTCCCATCTCGTGAAAATGCCAGGCCCGCGTGGGTAATCGTGCCATCAAGCAGG
The DNA here is from genome assembly GCA_003314045.1 of Hygrophorus pudorinus. Taxonomy (NCBI): domain Eukaryota; kingdom Fungi; phylum Basidiomycota; class Agaricomycetes; order Agaricales; family Hygrophoraceae; genus Hygrophorus; species Hygrophorus pudorinus. The sequence continues at coordinate 10,965 of QLPF01001582.1, forward strand.
TAAGCTTCAATTTCCTCGCCATAGAGGTATTCTGAGGCTTGGTGCCGCGAACCGAAATAGTAGTAAACGGGCCCGATGGCCTTGCCTTGTTGAACGAGCGAGGCGCGGTGCTGTAGGAAGGCGCGAAAAGGAGCTGCGCCTGTTCCAAGGCCGGCCATAATGATGGGTTGTTTGTCGTCGGGGGGAAGCTGCAATAAAGATGAGAGAGAGAGAGCATTTGACAAGATGATGATGTACTTTCATCACACTGGGCTTGATCGACACTGTTACTTTCTGTCCAACCTTAAGACCGGCCAAATACCTAGTGCACTGTCCATATCTTAGGGAGCCTAATGACAACGTCAGCTTTCCTTCTTCGGAGATATACAAAAATGCTCACCGCTTGGCGTCACCCAATCAACAGTAACGACTAATAAGTCAACCCTGTTCCCCACCACACTCTGCGCGCTAGCAATACTATAATGCCTCGGCTTCACATCCCCCACCATCTCACAAAGAGTCTCGATACCGGGTCTAGCGCTTTCGTACATTTTCAACACGTCTGCGAATGTCACGGTGTCCTTCTCCGACATCTTCTTGAATGTTGAGGCACCTTCAGGCGACCCGATGAACTGTAGTGCGTATCCGTCAACCGGGTTGGTAGCGTACGTGGCTAGGTCCGAGTAGAACGCTTTTGGCGGCCGGCCAAAGAGATCGACTTGTTGCTGAAGGGCTTGAAGGACTGTGCGGGTGTGCATCTTACCCTCCCCAGTCGCGATCGGGATGGTCACGAGTCGCGCGGGATCAATGCCGTACCAAGCACAAAAGTCGAGCACTTCGCTCTCGTCATTCCACCCATGCACACCCAGGGCTTCACCAATGGCATACTTCAACCCGGTGCCCGTGGAGTCGAACTCGAGATGAAAAACGTTGCGGTCGTATTCGAGAGGTGTAAGTCGCCGGTTGACGGTGCACGTTACAAGGAAAGTACGATCAGTGATGTCTGGACGCAGAGCTGGATTTTGTGGATACTCCGATGAGTCGAAGGTGTACGGAGGAGTGAAGACGAAAGGGAAGAGGAGGTGTCGCGCTGCGTCGTGCCAAGACCCGATTCTTGCTCTCCTATCTGCATCGTTACAGTCAGCTCCAACCTCAATCGCGTTACACTCGAATTCCTTCAAGGTCGACTGTTCTGATGCGTTCATGGCGTCCTTGTCAATAAACTCAACTTCCAGGAGTCCAGCCCACGCCCTGGCAGTGATTTTCATTACGTCAATCCCCTGCACGACATCGCCGAAAGCGGCGTTCGCAACCTTGTACACGATCGACTCAGTCGCAGCAACTCCCAGGAACAGCCTCAAAAACGCAATATGGACAATCACGTTCTGCATTGCGTCATTGGCAGCTCCGATCAATGTCGACGAGAGGTCTTTAGCATTGATGATGTAGACTCGCAGATCTCGCGCAAGGACGAGAGAATGGACGGCAGGGGGGATGTTTGTAATGAATTCATCCACAGACCAAGGCGTCACGACCAAGACCGTCGAGTTGGGATTTGCATACATGATGAGGGAGTGGGTGTTAAGTAGGTTATGGTCTAGGATTCCTAGAAAGTCCGATTCGCCTTGGGCGTGGGGTGTGAGGGGAAGCAAGATCGGAACAGGAACATGGGCATCTTGATCGCGTTTCGTAGTCAGTAGGATGCGATCGACGGTGACCAGATCTCCGGTCGAAAAGACATCGTGATCGGTAAGAAACCGCGCAGATATTTCCTGGTTCCGCAGGAAGGTGGTTCCGATGAGATGCGGGAGAGCTGAGCAGGGGCCTTCCGGGGTACCGAAGAAGATGAGCTTCTTAAGGGTAGAAATGTCGATTGAGCTTGTTGTTGTAGGAGATGAGACGATGGCGTCGATAAAGTGACGGAATGTAGAGGGCGTCGAAAGATACCGCTGGGTTTGGGATGGGACGATACGATGGCCATAAACTGCAGATCCGTTGACTGGCCAGTCTAAAAGAGAAGCAAAAACATTGACATAGAGATTGCCTTGAGTGCCTGCGTTTGGGACGTCGTCTAGGACGTGCACATACTTCACCGTACAGGGCAACGCAGCCAAGAGAGCACATTCGTCCCACGGACGAAGAACTCTGACCACTACGATCCCGAGGCCATGGACGCGTGAACTAAGGGCTTTGGCCATCAATGCTATGGGTCCGTTCAGCAGGACAATCACAGTGTGGGCATTTTCATCACCAAAGTAGTCAAAGAGCGAGTACCCAGCCAGTCGGACGGCCTCAGAAAGAGCCAAACCAGCGGTTTTTGACATAAGGGGGGGGTCAATGGCATGGCCTATCTCGCGAGAAGAACTGTGATGATCAAAAAGGTGGATGACATGGGAGGACGTTAACTTGTAAGACAAAGATGTGATGTCTACGGATTCCTGAGGGGTAGCGGAGAGGAGAACCACGACGGTTTTCGGTAAGAAGTCCAACGCTGCAGCCAGGGGGGCAAGAGACGGAGATAGGCTAAAATTCTCTCCCACATGTATCACTGTGGGAACTTGAATGACCAGTCTACTGGTGGGAGATGCAGGGGGTAAATACGACAGCGATTGCGCCATGACGCCGAGACCGCTGGGCGTTGTATAAGCTGTCAGAACGGCTCCTTTGACAGTGTCCTGACTCGTTCCTTCTGACAATCTGCCAACCAAACTCAAGCCCGCCCCGGCTCTTGTTTGTAGTCTGACGACAGACGCCGTCGCATCGGTGGATTCGGACCACGACTTTGTCAATGATCCAAAGCCAACCTGTTCAGCCAAATCATATATATAGACTGTCGAGCTGGATGTAGAACGGGAAGCAATGAGTTCTATAATGTTAGACGCGGGTATACGAGGATTCCTGTAGAGGGGGTAGCTTTTTAGTTCCGAGTCGGGCGTCGGCGACAACGACAGAGTGGAAGTCGGTGAAGGCGGGGTTGATGAGCGCGACTGTAACATATCGGTGAGACGGTGTCGAAAAGATAAGTTTTGTAGCTTACACCAATTCCATATTTTTTGACTGGTCGGAGAGTTGTGCAATCAAGGCTCACAATCACGTCTTACGGGTCATATGATCTTTATATTACTGTAATGAACACATGGATAATGGTGTACGGTACAGTCAGTACTCCCGATGCTACGCACGAAAGGTGTTAAACAAACGATCACCCTAGTTCACCCAAGTTTGTACAACATCCAAAGGGATAGACTCCAGTTACGCACCGTGTCGCCCAGCCCAGGCGAAATCAGACCGTCAGGCGTAAGTTTTGGATCGACCGCAGCGGCCCAAATCTAAATGTAAACCTGGTCATTGGAATAATGAGAACCAGAAATTTCATACCTCGAGACCGGGATATTCGGCCTGAACATGCCGCAAGCCATCTTCAGAGGCCAACACGCACAACAGTTTGATGTCTTTGACTATGTGCAACCATGAATGATTCGATTCGTATAATTAGACGATAGGAATAATTCACCTGGAATACCCCAATCAACGATCATAGCAAGCGCGGCACAAGCCGTTCCTCCTGTAGCAATCAACGGATCCAAAAGGAACACCATGTCCACCATAGGTGAAGGTGGGAGTTTTGAGTAATCTAATGCGTATACATGAGCATTAAACGGAGTAGTATTAGAGGGGAACGACAAACATTCTACAGGTTGAAGCGTTGATTTCTCTCTGAAAAGGCCCAGGTGGAACACAGGAGCTGCTCTGCTCCACGATAACGTGGGTTGGAAGGTCAAGTAGAATCGATCAAACTGATGAAGGGCGTACGGGAAAAGCGATAGAATAGCATCGGTCATACCCAAACCCGCACGTAACACGGGCGTCAGGCCGATCCTTGGCTTGATCACAGAGCCTGTGAATGGACCAACAGGGGTTCGCTATCAAGATAACACCGTATCTCCCTAGTGAGCGGGGGAAGGACTCGGAGATAGAAGATATGAAAAATCACCCCATGGAATAAGTCTTCCGCTAGATCCCGGGTTGCTTCGATGCCTAATACAAAGCTGATATCGCGTACACCCTACATGTAATAATCCCAGCATTGGAACGACATAAACGAAACGAGCGACGCTACACACCTCACGGAATTCTTTAGGCGTTGTGGTCGCTTGTCGTAACTTTGACAGTTGAGCTTTGACAAGTGGATGGGACAGGACGTGGAGGTTGGACATAGACAACAATATTAATAAATAAATAATAAATAAATTCTTCCACCACTCCTGGCAGTTTGGATTCCGAAGCGCCAAAGGGATTCCCAAGTATGATATAACACCACCTTCTCAATGTCAAGCGAGATCACACTGGCAGCTACACCAGTGAGCGTGTCCAGCGACGCCCAGTACTCATTCGTTTTGCAGCTGTGGATTATTTACACTCTCATCACCCTCATACTTTGGGTATTCGGCAACGAAAAAAAAGACAAACGAACGCGGGGAAGAAAGGAGGTTGAACGATCAAGAATGGATATCGAGAACATACCCATGCGTGTGTTCCCTCATGACCTCAAACACGCAGTTTCTCTCAATGAGGATCTGGAGCGCGATATCTTTGAGATTTACTGTTGGTCTTATCCAAAAGACGCGCCTAAACTTGCTCGGGTTGCTCGTCGGGTACAAAATTGGTGGGTAGCTTTCCGCACATTTTTACATGAATTACCTCTCAACACACGTTCGTGTACATTGCGAACGGCACAGGATTGAGCCCATCATATACGCGAATGTGGTTTTGAACCATTGGTTCCCGCACGCAGACTCAGAGATGGTCCGGTTGTTTTTGCGCACGATCGAGTCAAGACCGCCCACCTTTTTCGCCAAACATGTCAAATCCCTCTATTTAAACGTGCACACCCACGAGGCCGCTCGTGTAATATCGGTGTGCACTGGTGCCAACAATCTCGTCTGCTGCGATGCATTATGGTCGCTAATTCCTGGCCAAAGCATGGACTTGCCCGGAATTCTTGCTCTTTCACCTCATCGGCTCTCCGTGAGCCTGAAGCGCATTTTCCCCCCTCCCCAGACCCCCGACTTCCGCCACTCCTTATTTTCAAATATGACACACCTTCAAATTACAGACCGATTAGTATTCGCGACGTGGTCTAAGTTTCGTCTGCCTCGGTTAACACACCTTGCTTTCCCATATTCGCCAGGTCGAGATCCCACTGATCATCTTATCAAGCGACAAGTGTGCGATATCCTATCGGCTTCTCGGACTATTCAGGTCCTGCTTCTTACCACAACTGATCGCGATAGTACGCCTAGGTTGCTCATGAGCGACGAACCTCGAGCTGTAATTGCCTATTGTAGGGTATCAAGGCTAGAATTTGAGGCTTGTGGAAATGGAGAGGCTGATTTATGGGCACGGGCGGAACAATTTTCGGCCTTGCACCGCTGCACAAGATTTCTCAGTTTGTTTTTCTGATTGTTCTGACGGCTCGTTCTGACATTGTTCCGATAAACAGATTCTCGGACTTGTTCGGCTCCTTGACCTGCCATCTCAAATTGTACTCGGGATTCGCACACCGCGATCACTACGTGGCGACTCAATCTCCTCGAGTACCTTCCGCGTCGGAAAAAAAACAAGTCCCGCCGCATAGCATACGGTCCATAATCAATTACCTTTAATATATTTTGCACAAAGCGACGATCGAACTGTACCTCAAACTCCTCCCACTGGCACTGACGCTGTCGATCTTGACATATCCCCGCCCACATCTCACTGTCCTTTCTGCTTTCCAATGATAGTCTCAATACCAGAGTGTAAACGCTCGTCAGATCTCGCTGTCCTTTCTGCTTTCAAACGATAATCTCAAATATCAGAGTCTGAACGCCCGTCGGGCATTCATCATTCTAGCCTGTTAAAGGTCATCATGATGAACTTGTCCATATTCTCATCACCCAAGGTGTGTAACCCCTCTGCCGCCCTTCTTCATAATCACTAAATACTATGCTGGCCCAAGTCTTTCACCATGGTGGTTATCTCAGTGCGCCTTGTCTGCTGTTTGTGTATGACAGTCATCTTTCTATTCCCTGTCTTCGTTCGGATGTGGGGAATTCTTGAGTAGGTGTACACCTTAGGACCAAATACTTATGCAATTTATTGTTGATATTTTTGCGCTCGAATTGCTTCTTAGCGTTGAAGCCAAATAAATGAAAATTTCCTTAACGACGTTTATATTCGCAAGGTTTTAGGATACTTCCCTTCGATAACACAATTGCCCATTTGTCGTCGTTCATTCCCTTTCGAGTTGCCTTCTTGAAGACAAAATGTATGAAATGTGTGTTTCGATCGTCCTGCAATAAGATTTTGAGTAAATACGTTGCTTAAAACTCGGAACTAAAACCTTCGATGTCAGCACGAATCCGATGGAATTGACTAGTGATACGAATTCATCCACGTCTGTGAATCGACTCGCCACTTCAGCAATTTTGAGTTCGCATCTTGAAAAGGCAAGATAAGCCTTGGGAAAAACCAGGAGAAATCGAAGGCAAACCCAGGTTTCAAAATCCTCCAAGCTTCTCGAATGCAATTGGGCCAATTGATGCCCATGAGGCTCAAAGCGCAGACGACAACGTCCACTACATGTCCCTCGCCTTCCCCCTCGCCACCCTCGGATCCAGGTAACGGAATTTTCACATGAGTATCCGCCTCAACAACGAAGGCGCCATCGGACACCAAATCGAATGAGAGGACCGTCAGACCTTTAGGGACTAATGCACGAGCGAGAGCGGCATCCCCACATCCCAGATCGGCGATGACAGTTTTGGTGGGATATGATGACAATGCGGTGATATAATGAGAGACGGGGTTAGTGGGCCACGAGTTTACTTGATGACGGAAGCCCGTATGATACTTTGGCAATATTTTAGTTCGGATAGAAAAATACATGACATGATTGAATACCTCTTCATAAACCTTGGGGTCATCTTGCATCATCTGATGGGCATGTGCACTGTCTGACTTATAAAGCACTTCATTTATCCATCTGTTATCCAATACTTAATAGTAGCAGCCTTCAATAATTCAGGTCTGTCAAACAAGAAATTCTGACCTAAAGCGCGCCCCATGTAAACTCTGTTTCATCCCTTTTTGAAGTGCAGTCAAGGCCGGCGTTCCTAGTATGCTCGTTGGCTGCCCAACAGCCTTGGTGTCATTTTTCATTTTGAGGTTCTTCAGCTTCTTCGGCACCATATGCACGGATGAACTCGCGTATTCAATAGCGGTCGAATTCGAGAGTTTCGTTGGTGAGTCTGAGGACCCCCCAATCGTGTCCCTCTCCGCTTCATCCAACCTCACGAGTCCCTTACCACCTCCCCCTTTTCTTTTCCTATTTCCCCCAGACTTCGGCTTAGACACTTTCCGGTCACTGTCCTCGCCTGTTTTCAGTTTCTTTACGAGTTTCACAAGATTTAGTTCTGTCATGTGAATCTTTTCTAGATCGTTTCTCGATGGCCGTTTGCGCTTTTTTGAGACTTGAGTCGCAGCCTTTGTGACAGGCACGGACGGTAAAGACCAGCCAGGGACTTGGAAGAGAGCCATGTGGATGCAGTAGAGGCAGAACCAGTGAAGAATTCAGATTCCGCGGCCCTGAGGCTGCCAGTCCGTCTTCTCGTACCGTGTTTCTGCCAAATGATGGGCGCGATCCAAACCAGACTAATGAATAGGACATTGTCGGCGGGCACCCTAGCACAAGCCACGCTCAGGCTGCGGTAACATGCCTTCGTGCGCAACTCGATCAAAGGTGCAAACTTAGGGCCAAGAATGCCAGGCTGCCGCCATGGCGTCATATGAAGTTACCTGCAACTGTTCCCCACGAACCCGCTACTACTAGTAGTATCATATCTCTGCGGAACTTTGTATCCCTCCGAATACTAAGAACAAGCTCTTTTTCAGCCCAAGGCCGGTAATATCCACCCTAGCACAGATCATGAATTGCGCACAGCGCCTGTAATTCCTATATTGCCTCAGGGTACAGTAATACTGTGCAATATAGGGTTATGGGTCGGGTTACCTCTATTCAGTGAGCTCATGTTGTTGAAACAAAGTGCCGTCGTCTAATTTTTTGCAAGTTCGAAGACTGAAGTCGATACTTTCGAGGACCCACGTCTCTACACATGCCCAACCAATTCAAACGCAATCTAATTCACTCCAAATTTTTTGTTCCTTGAATAGAACCCACCATTTTCAGCTGTAGTCTGCGGTGTTCAGGGATCGGGAAAATCCCACACAGCGTCCGTTCTCCTCGAGAACATGTTTATTTCAATTTGTCCTGGACTGGTTCTTCATTTGGGAAGGGGGGAAGCATCTTGGATTGGGGTACCGCATTTGCCCGATGGAGTGAGTGCAGGTCCCCCCTGAGTCTATGTCTCGCGATCGTCTCTGAACACAACGAGGCGTGCTTATGCCCTTCTGGGTAACAATGTTATCGTTGAACCCCTGCTTTTCGACGAGTCTGAACTCGATGCGGAAGCATTTTTGTCCACGATCGCTGTCGGATCATCAGAGTCGCCTCCATTGTATGTTCATATTGTCTTGGTACGCAATTTTTCACTTCAGGTATGGCTTGTAGCTTACTACTCAGTGCGTCACGCTTTCTGTCCGTCAGTTAATCTTACGCGACCGCGGGGAAAATTTCACACACCCGGCTTTCATAACAGAGCTGCAACTTAATTTCAATCAGGCTCAGCGGGCTTTAACAGCGGTTGTCATTATTGAATTGTTTCATGGGCAAGAAGCCCAACACTCCAAAATCCTTTTTCGCCAGCTCCGCAAACTTGACCTGGGAAGGTCCGCTGATCCTCTCGCTTCGCAGCGGGTCAACTAACAATCATCAACTTATCGGATGCACCGGCGGTCTATTTGAAATTGTTACCCGGCACTTTGTTCGAGTTGATGTTGGGACGGGAAAGGTCCTCGTCGTGGATGAGGCCCACAAAGTATGTCCGAGGAGTCTCCATCATACTACACGAATTATGTTCCAGTATCTGTCGGCCAACAACGGCATCTCGGGCCTCACCAAGTCCCTGCTGACTTTGACCCAGGAGGGGCGGCACTTGGCTATGCGGGTAATTATTAGCACTCAGGGTGAGCTGTGACAAGGTTTCTAGCTATCTTTTCCACTGAAGCTATGTCACCGACAGAGCCCACATTGGTACCTCGAGTTCTTCTCGACCTTTGTACGGTTGCAGTGATCCACCCCTACATGGTGAGAGCACCTCTCGCGTCATGTCAGTCAATATTTCGTCGGAGGATGCGTTCGACGAGGTGGTCAGACTTGCAGATGACTATCGCTGTATCTGCTCGATGATCCCGATGATCACATTCACTTATTACAGACTGGGGAGTCGATCGTTCTCGCGCCATCAGGGCTTGGAGTTTTTCAAGAGAACATGCCAGAGCAAGAGGAAGATGATATGAAGACGCACAAACGAGTGACGGCTCCGTCCTGGTCTTGGGTACTTGGTCTGTATTTTCGTTTTTGAATAAAATGCGTCTGCGACCTAACATTACTTCTTCATTCGTTGGGAAGTCGCGAGGTCGAACCGTTGCCTACGCAGCAAGAAAACAGGGGTTGCGAGCATGTAGAGGTTGGTTATCCCGCAAGCCTCCATTCGAACGAGCATAGCGCGCCGTGCATGATTAACACAAGCTAGTCAGATAAAATTTCCGGCAAATATACCATCCCTTGTCAACATCTACCTCCCTTATCCCCCCAATTGCGCGACCAACCACTGACATTCCCATCCCTGGAGCCACCAGCTCTGACATTATCTCCAATCCAGCTAATTGCCCTTCGGCACTGTATCAAATCTGGTGTTCGGGGAGTATCACGCTCGGCATCCCGCTCACGGTGTCGTTCAGGCATCTCTCGAGGAGGTGTGTGTACCATGAGCAAATGCTACCAAACAGACAGAAATGAGTATCTGTGAAGAAATAGAGCAAGGTAAAAACACACCTGGGCAGGTGAAATCCCGATTAGACTAATACTACTAGGTTTGTGCCTCACGATCGGCATTTCTCTCACACCATCGGGCAGTGAAAATTGTGTCCTCTTTCTCCTCCCCAAGCTCCCAAAAGGTAACCTGTCTTCATCCTCCGTCGGCAAACTCGCACTGTCCGTACCCTGTCCCACATCACCTCTAGTTATGTCGTCTTCGTCACGGTCTACGTTTGTAGGAGCCCACGCAATGATGAATACCCCAGCGAAAGTCGCTGCGCAGCCATAAAGGAATGTCACTAGCTGGTGAAATGTCGCTTTTTTGAAGTCGCCGTATAGGATGGCAGAACCGACTATGGCGGAAAGATTGAAGAGAACAAATTGAACAGGGATCACCACCTAGGCAAGACAAATCAGCAAAACGATGCTGGGAGAGTATTTAGACGTACTTTACTGTCAAAGCGCATTAGAGCCCTGTTGAGATACCTGACCTGAGAAACACCTGTAAAAACAAGGACCTGAGGGACCATGGTTACCGGTGTTGGTTAGTTTGAAGGACAGTAGAAGTATTTACAAGGAGAACGGGGTACGTGAGCCACACCGTGAACATCTCGATCCACTCCATGGTCAATAGTGTTGATACTGCCTTTGTTGACAAAACCGTGAAGCCACCTTCACATCAGGCTCAGCATCTCGAAGTAAGACTGTAATGACAAAACGAATCACCAAAGAGGGCGCACAATCCAACATCCACAAAGACCCAGCTCTTCCCTATCCGTCCCTCGGAAAGCGTAGCAAGCATGACTGCACCGGCCACATATACGCACGAATATACGATGAACGGGCGTTGCGAAATGGCGCGGATGAGCGCGTCAGAACCGAGCCGGCTGTCAGAGGTGTTGGAGGAGAGTACGACGGTCACAGCACCCACGATGGCAATGAAAATGCCAAGCAGGTCAATCTGTATGGAAGCGATAGAGTAAGTAGCCGACATGTACGTGAGAGGAAATCGTACTTTGCGGAATCGTTCGCCTAACATCAGGGGGGCAAACAGACAATTGGCCAAGAGTGCGAACTGGAATTAGTAGTCAACACTCGACAAATATGAATACTGGGAAGTAACTCACTGTGCCCAATGGTGCTACTAGGGAGGCGGGCGCAAAAGCGTACGAGAAGAAGTTGCCCAGTTCGCCTATATTCATCAGGAAGAACCCGAGCCACCTGCAGATGTATGGTAGAGACACGACAACGTATAGTGACGGGTAGACAAACCACAATTTAGTCTTGAGATAGTCACTCTCACTCCCATCTTCCCCTGCTATCGGATGGTTGTTTTCTCCCTTACCGCCAGTCAACGCTCCATTCGACATCGACTCCTCTGGCATTATATCCACGGGCATCAAATCATGCGTCGCCTCATTCGAATCACCGCTAAGAACAGATCGGGGAAAGCAGAATCGTGAGGGCACAAAACGCGAGGTAGCCGTGCGATTTGACTTCCACTGGGGATCGCCGCCGCCAGGGCCTGCGCCGTAGCTCCTTGAAGGGTTACTTCCATGTGATGGCAAGAGAGGTTGTGTCTCAATCGTAACGACACTTGTGGTTACATGCAAGCCTCCCGGCGCATTTAGCTGTCCTTCTGGGTATGTCCGCTCGTCACCTTCATCGTCCTCGCTCAGAAATTCGCCCTGCCTTCCTGCAACCTCGACAATGAACCCGTTCTGTTGAGCACTTGACTGCCGATGTCTAGCCCTGGCCTGTTTCTCCACTGCTACCCGTTTGTGTGCCAGTTTCTGCAAATTGAGAGCAAGGGATATGAGGACATTCCCTACAATGGCTACCGTGATGCCGATGACAGTCATAGTGGTGATCTGTGGTAGTTTGATTTCACGGTCCCAGGATATGATGAAGTTTGAACGAGGGGTCATTAGAACTATAGCTAGTTGGTGAATATTATATTAGAAGTATGGTTCCGCCATGGCCACGTCACATTTTTTGGTACAACCGTGACATGCGCGCTCAACACACTCCCCATTCGCTACCGTCATTCCCGGTGTACTCGTCCGCATTTCTCTCCTCAAACGTACTGGTTTTAGGTGGAGGTGGGGGTGCCACAAGGAGCGGAATAAAAAATAGACTCGTAAGTTCAATACATACTTCCTCCTTTCGTCTCCCAACTTTCCTTTCGGTTTGGGTGTATAGAGATTGTATCATGTAGGAGATGACAGGAAATTAGACCTCATAGATGAGCTCGAACTCGAGAAAGATGAAGACGCACCGATGAGTATGGCTGCAGATTTGGCGGTTAGTACCTACGTGTGCACCTCCGCCGAATTTTAATTTCCGGTCATGTCTTACAGACACAGAGCATCATATGCGGCGTGAATAGCCCTACCGATAAATTGCAGAAAGGAGAGAACGAAAATTGCAGAGCTTATGGTGTTAAAGAGAAGAAGTGTGTCCCTCGTGCATACCACCACACATCTCTGTCCGTGTATTGACTGATCATGGAAGGTTGTGTCTCTTAGAGACACAAGGGACTTTAATGTCTGGTGATTTGGAAGATTACCAAGTAAACATTTTCCCTGGTCCTTAGACTTGTCTGACAGTTGGAATAGAAAGTCACAGTCCTGTCCCCCGATGGAAAGTTGGTGGCGGCAGCAGGCTCTCGTGATGTGCGTACGTTGCCAACCTCAACGTCGCATCGTCAAATTAATTTACTTTACAGCTGTTTCTACTGTCATTCCCATCCCTCCTACCAGTTGCTCATGCCATCCGGGTCGACAAAGACATCTATGATGCGACATTCTCATCAACCAATGTCTGCCTATCTTTTCCCATCGCACGGCCGTATCTGCAATAATTTTTGACTCATCCACAGCTCGTAATAGCCACGACCAACAATCTTCTCGTCTACGCGCTTCCTAAGCCGACCCCTGCATTGCCGTCACCCTCCAAGAATAGGAAGAAAGGAAAACAAAAAGCGATCCCTTTAGCCGACCTAGAGCTCATTCAGACGGTCCAACTGCCTCCTTTGTCTGGGCCAACACATGGTAGCACATTCCGCGCAGCAAGGTAGTTCAGCATACATACATACACCATTAAATCCAATGACGGAGCATTTAGGTTTCACCCTCACAATGACAAGGTTTTCTACACAGTGATGAACACGACGTCTCCGCGTTCAAAAAAGAAAACAATCCCGAGGCAGGCGTTCGTGTGTAAGTGGGACACAACGTCGTGGACGGTTATGAAGACTCGGAAGGTAGATGATAGGGGAGTGACGTGTTTCGATGTCAGGTCCTCGATATGCTATCTTTGCCCGGGACGTGGATATTGACGCTCGCTGTTAAAGTCCCAATGGAAAATTTCTTGGATTCGGGTCGTCCGGATATACGATTGGCCTATTGGATGCTATTACTCTCGGTGTGAGCCTCCTAGTTTTCTTGACATGCGTCCCATTAACGTGCTTTCACAGCCTCTGGTGACAATCTTGAAAGCTCACGAATTCCCGCCAACAACTTTTCGTTTTAATCCCACGTCGACAATGCTGGTATCTGGCAGTGCAGATAGTTCTGTGCGGGTGGTTAGCGTGCCTGACTCGCTTGGGGGGTCGTGTACGTTTTTTGCATTTTGCTTGCGTATCATGTGCTAATTTAACACGTAGCATGGAGTGTGTTGCATGTTATTATCCTCGCGTTGTTTGTTGTGTTCCTAGCCGTGGTTGCACAAATGTTGCTTGGTTCACGGTAAAAATCCATGTCAGTTTCTGTTCACCATCGTACTATTACGTGACGTACAAAGTCTGCGCGCGCTTAGCGGCTTCAGCCCTGAGAAAATAAGTTGAAACCCCGCTTTGCCCTTTGCTTTGCGTCATCCACAATGTTCCGCTCAGCAATATCCAAATCTGTTCTACGGACTGCAGCTCCTCGCTCAACTACAGAAAGCCTTCCCCCTGTTATTGCCAGAGGCTATCACGAGAAGGTCATCTCACATTATGAGAAGCCCAGAAACGTAAAAATGCCTTTATTTAGATCATCATCCTCTGATAGCGACAAATTTTTATTCCCAGGTGGGCTCTATGCCAAAGACTGACCACGACGTTGGTACGGGTCTTGTAGGCGCACCTGCGTAAGCGTCTTATGCTTAGCGGACGGAATCGGCTGACTCGGACAAGTTGCGGCGATGTGATGAAATTGCAGATTCGGGTTAACGACGAGGGAATCATCTCCGATGTGAAGTTCAAGACTTTCGGATGCGGCAGCGCCATCGCATCGAGTTCGTATATGACCGAACGCGTCATGGGTTTGTCGTTGGATGACGCTGGGAAGATCAAGAACACGGAGATTGCAAAAGAGTTGTGCTTGCCTCCCGTCAAGCTGCATTGTTCAAGTATGCGCGATTTTATCTTTTGTTCTTTACACTTACGCATCGCTCCTAGTGCTGGCAGAGGACGCCATTCGATCTGCTATCCGAGACTACCGCTCTAAACGCAGTGCCATGGCCAGCCCAAATCAATCTGGTTTCATGGATGTCTGAAAAAATGAAGGACTTGTCTTTCATTTTTCAGTCTTTCATTGCATTATGCTCGCACGTACAAACAAACTCGAAAAAGAAAAGGCCTACTGGAACGATAGATATTTTACCGCACATTTTGTAACATCAACCTCACTACATGTATACTTTGTTTCTGCTACGTTAATATGGGCGGTGTCACTAACTAATACTAACTTAAGTGCCTTTCTGGCCCACAAACGAAAAGCTGCCAGCTGCAAACCATCGCTCATTCGCTTCCTTCACTCGCTGTGCAGCCGCAGCACGATTGGTCAATTCGAACCCTGGAGAACAACAACAGGGTCAAAGAGTCACTGGAATCTAACCGTGGAGAAACGCACCCTGCAGCGGCGTCACACTCAAAGATGTTGCAGTTCCAGAAGTCTGTGTCCCGCCCGCATGCGCAGAGCGCGTAATAGCAGCAGTTCGTAACTTGTTAGCTTTCGACAACTTGGCTATAATCTCACCGCGATTAGTGTTCGTCGACGACGCAAATATGGATCTGAACGAACCTCGACTCTTAGCCTCTCCCATTCCGGCCCGGACTTTCCCAGTCCCAACCCCGATCATACCCAACCCTTTTGTCTGATCAAAGGCACCTACCTCCTCCTCTGCTTCTCCAAAAACCATCCGGTTCTGCAATTTCCGCAGTTCGGTCTGCGCATATGCTTCTTTGGCTTTACGTGCGCTGCACAAATGCACGGTCAGAGTAAGAAAACGGGGTTGGGATAAATGAAGTAAGATAGACCGTTTTCCACCCCTTCGCTTTTTAGGCCCATCATTCGGTACGGGAAGTGCTTTGATGACCTTGGACGGCGGAGGAGCAGCCAATCTATCTATATGCTTCTCGATCTTGTCCCTTAGTCCTTCACCAAAAGACCCTAATGAGTCCTTCTCATCAACTTGGCCACATATCATATTAAGACGATTCGTCACCATCACGTCGGTGCCTCTCCAAATCCATCCTTGCAGCCAGAACACACTTCGCACCAACCGAGCGCTGGACTTTGAGTTGATAATCTGGTGGAGTCTGCGAGATAAGGTCAGATTGAAACACGAAACCTGTATGTCGACGTTGAGTCGCTGAGGAGAAGCCTGCTGCTATTTTCCTCTGGGCGCCTAGGAGCTGTAGAATAGTTTGATGAGTCTGGGCTGCTGTCTACACTGCGTGCAAGAGACCCACGTGAACATTACAAGCCGGCATTTTCGCGAGCCCTCCGAGTCCTCCAGCGACTCCGAGTAACTTCGCGGCTGTAGTGGTACCAACAATAGCGGATAGATTGGGTGCGAGAACATTCATTCTTGAGCTAACGTACATGAATATCTGAAAAATGAAATGAGCACCGGCGACGCAAAGAAAGAAAGAGCATACGTTTTTCCGAGCCTCCTCCAACCTATCTGCAAGGTTACATGCTCGTTCAACTACATCCCAGGCTACATCCGTAAGTGGTTGACCGGAGGTAGTGGTAGCTGTCACCAGCACACTCATAATTACTGCGGGTGGCAGTACGCCCGCAAGGTCGACTTTCGTAGGATCCTACATTACAGAAGTTGACGTGATGGTGAGATGATGACGAGGGAGATGAATTGGATGGACCTCGCTGTTTCCCAATACCCGTACAGACCGAATGAACATTGCAGGATCGGCCACCAGTTGTTCGAGTTCTGGGAACTTGGGGGCGTAGTGGTCGCGAATAAACTGCAAAATACAAATTACATATGAAATGGCACCTCTAGATCCAATCGATTTGCCTTATGTACGACCAAGATCTCGTTATCCACATCTACTGAGAGATTATTGGCTTGCACAATGAGATTGTATTCGGGATTCATATGTGCGGGTAATGACATTGCTTCAGTCGTGCTCGGATTGGCTTTGAATTTCTCTATGTCCTACAAGAACCGTGGTGAGTATTCTACCAAATTTCAAACGAAAATATCAAAGACGTACTCGCAAGATATCACCCATCCGTTTACTACCCTCCAACTTTGCAATCTTGCCCACATCCTCAATCCCGCCCAACTCCATCTGTTGCACATCTTCCGCGTCTAATTCGTCTGCAGGCTTGATACCGCCTTCAAGAACTAGTGCTCCAACTTCGTCTTGGTCTTGGTCTTCACCTCCTTCAGACATCTCCGCGTCCGATCCAAAAGAGACATCTGCTTTGCATTTCAGGCCAGCTGCCAGGCTAGGAGCTGTCAATGGAGTTTGTTCCGAGTCATCTTTGTACTCTTCGCCACCGTCAGAGAGGCCGTCGAGGTCGGCTAGTAATTCGTCTGCGAGGCCACTCATGAACTTTGAGGATGGGCGACCGTGACCATCCGTGACGCTTGGCGTAAGTCGTGACACGCGTCACTTCGGCTCCACTGAACTTTGACCGTCAGCATGCCTACGAGTGCAAGTGGTGTCGTCGACGCCTTCAAGAGTAAAAAATAAATTCATATCTTTTCCTTTCTCTCATAACGTTCATATTCCAGATCTCATACGACACGGAAAACATCACCATCACGCTCGTCAAGAAAATAAGTCAGACGACTTGGAAGACGAGCTTTCCCCAAGCTCTCCCCGTGGCTTCCATCAACAACAGAAACAAGCACAGCAGAAAGCCCCACCTGTACACCATATTCCACCCATAGTAGCATCTCCAGCCCCTCGTGAGGCAGCAGAAGCAATCGTTAACGAGGAACGCGAGGCAAAAGGGAAAATGCCCGTGTACAAGGATCTCGACAACTTCACCCTCGTTGACAAGATGGGCGAGTGCGTGTTTCGTTCATCTCTCCCCGATCTATCTGGATCTCAATCCTCATCGTAATCAGCGGAGCCTTCTCCAATGTGTATAAAGCGATCGACACTACAACAGGAAATAAATGTGCTGGTATGTATATAATTCTGCATCAACTTCGCTATGACTTAATTCCCTTCGATCCAAAGTCAAAATCGTCCGCAAATACGAGCTCAATGCTTCCCAGGTTAGTGTCTTTGTCATTTGACTTCCGACCCCTATTTTGTCACTTACATTTACCGCTCGCGTCATCCTCCATCTTGTTAATGCGCGCCTTCCTTTTCATTTCTTTTCAATTGTCGCTGTGCTAGGCCGGCGACAAACACCTGAACGCCCAGTTTAAGAAAAAGCCCCGTGTAACAGAGGTGCTGTCTCTATCTCGTTTTCCTATCTTCTATCATGCTGCATCATGCTGCGTCTTGTGTGCTAACACCGTTTTACGTAGCGTGCCAACATCCTCAAAGGTAAGCTCCTTTTGGTTGATAAGTAAATTTATATTTACCGAATCTGTAGAAGTTCAAATCATGCGCGGCACAAATCATCCTTCGATTGTCAAGCTCATGTCGTTCTCAGAATCTCCAGAACACTATTTCTTGGTCCTTGAGTGTACGTGCTTTTTTCCAGTCCCAGTCAAGGCTAGGCTGACTCTCCCCTCCTCGATATAGTAATGGAAGGCGGCGAGCTTTTCCATCAAATCGTCAAACTCACTTATTTTAGTGAAAACCTTTCTCGGCACGTCATCCTGCAAGTTGCCCATGGGATCAGATATTTACATGAAGAGCGAGGGGTTGTGCACCGAGATATCAAGCCCGAAAACTTGCTCTTTGACTCAATCCCCATTGTCCCGTCCAAATCCATTCAACATAGACCATACGACGAGGAGAAAGAGGATGAGGGCGAATTCATCCCTGGTGTCGGCGGCGGCGGCATTGGCCGGGTGAAGATCGCCGATTTCGGACTGAGCAAGGTCGTTTGGAACGAGGAGACCATGACACCTTGTGGGACTGTTGGGTACACCGCACCAGAGATCGTTAAGGACGAGCGATATAGTAAGAGCGTTGATATGTGGGCACTGGGCTGCGTGCTTTATACGCTGCTGTGTGGATTCCCTCCTTTTTACGATGAGAGCATTAACGTGCTCACCGAGAAGGTCGCGAAGGGGTACTATACGTTTTTGAGTCCTTGGTGGGACGACATCAGCCGTAGCGGTTCGTGACTGCTCTCTTTCATAAGCACAACGATACTGATTCCTTTTGGATCTGACAGCCAAGGACCTCATCCAACACCTCCTGTGCGTCGATCCAGCACAACGCTACACCATCGATGAATTCCTCGCACACCCATGGTGCAACGCCGCCCCAGCCCCGCCACCGCCACCCACCCCTTTCATCTACGCCAACCAACCAGGATCCGGACGACCGCTTGACTCCCCACTCCTAACAGCTGCCCGCGGAGGACGCGCCGAAGGGAGGAGCCCAGGGATCGCGACTCTCAAGGAGGCTTTTGACATCACGTATGCTGTGCATCGGATGGAAGAGGAGGGAGCCAGACGGAGAAAGTATAATGGACGGGGAGGAGCGGGCGCACGGGGTTTCCTCGGAGGATTGAACGAGGATGACGAGGATGACGACACAGATGAAGAGGATTTAAGAAAGGGGGGAGTAGAAGTTGGCGCACCCCCACCTAAACGAGGCGTTGCGCCTCCAGTGCCGGCCGGGGAAGCGACCAAGGTGGAAGGGGGACGTGCCGGCCAGAGAGACCAGGGGCTTGGACCGTCTCGCACGAGAAAGCCTGTAGGGTCTCCCGCACGGGGTTTTGAGTTGGACATGGACGGGGCGACGTTACTTGGCAGGAGACATAAACGAGGCGTTGGCAGTCCATTGTCTGCTCAACCTATCGGTCCCATTTCGATGCAAATGGGACCTCCTGGAAACCCAATGCATCCATGAACCTGCATGAGACGTCCTTTAGGATCCGCGTACCAACACGCCATTTCGCTTCGAGCAATTCCGACACTGGTACGCAATTGACTCCGATCCATACATACCTATCATCTGGTGGACATTCTGCGACCTTGTTACCCGTAGAGTATCAACATCCCCTTCTCATTTCGTCTCTCGTCTGCATTGTGCGTGTTGACCTCTTTGTCACCTTGTGTCTCCGTCCTCTTCGTGCCGATCCTGTTTGGCTGTTATATGTTTTACTCAGACTGCGATCATACGGACTTACGCTGTATCACCATGCGTAGCCTAGCCTAAGAACATGATGCAACCTTGTTACATGTCATTTTTTATGTCCTCATATACAGTATTTGTTGTGATGAAATATTTGGGGAGTGAGAAGAAAACGAGTCGTACATACGACAGCATTGATTATTGTAGATGCGGGATGATAGGCTGATCCGTTCCAAGTATAGGATGTACACACCGACAACTATACTTGGAGAAAATAAGTAGGAACCCAGGCCGAAGGTCAGTATCGATAAATACACGTTCAATCAGTCAACCCGAGGGCGTCAATTGGACGGCGAGCAGGCGTGAAAAAACTAGCGCCATTGTTTTTCCGGTCAGCGCTGATCTCCGTAACGCAATGAGCCGTACTATAGTCGGAGGTGGCCGGGATGATGGGGAGCCGGAGGGTACTCTGACATGCAGAGCATGGGCATGCGTATTTTACCCGCGTGGGGTCGGCGGCGACCGACGTTTCCGCATCGGATGCCTCGGCACTTCTTGAGAAGCCAGCCAGTTGGTTCGAATGGGACGGGCGGCCATGTCTGTGGGATATCCTATAGTGGCGTCACACGATATAAATGTTAATGAGTGTCGCTGTATCATCTATTCCAAGGAATATAAGTAACTAGAGACGGATCGGCATGGTCTGACCTGATGAAAGCGAACACGCACGCCAGGTTGGAAATGACCATTTTCTTCCGACGAGACTTGGTAGTGAGCGTTAATTCTTATTCAATGAGCCGTCATGAACATATCCCGTTTTGGGACGACCTGGCCTTCGATCGAACACCATAACAACATTGCATGACGGACAGCCTGACAATATTGAAATCTTTCCTCCCCGTTGTTGTGACTCGGAATTTCTGTATAGAGATAGTTCAGTACTACAACCGTCTTATTTTAAAACGGACACTGACCGTTGTCAAGAGCGTACGAGGTAACGCGACGAGACTAGGGCTCGTTTCCGCGGCCGGTCGTTGGCACAAGTTCTTTTACCATATGAAATTTCGCTATTCCGGTCAACTTGACTTTTTTTTCTTTTCTTTTTTTTTTCCGGTTTTTTGGCCGACGTCGCTATGCGCTGTTAGTAGGTAGATAACTGGGGCTTCCTTCCGAGAGTCCGAGAGCCGATCTGACGTCCTTGCTCACTCGAGGAAAGCGTCGGCATCTGCTCTGCCGTTCTGAATCAGCCATAACTTTTGGGCAAATTTTGACTTGTACACACGGCGCCCTAGTCAGGAACCGAGTGACCTCAAGGAGTCGAACTTCCCGACTTCCCGACTTCTTCTTACAACTGAATGGCTCCCTCGGATCTGTTTGACACCCCCAACCCACCCCGCGGGCTCTGCGGCATTTCTCCCTGCGGCCTTTGACCTCATTAGGAGACAGAGTGCTTTTTTATTACTGGACGTACTGTACCGCCAGAATGGCATCTGCGATGTTCTAGCTCGGTGCAATCACCAGAGAGACCCTGATCCGTACATGGGCCATCGGTAGCTTTACTTGATTTGACCTCTCCGCCCAAGCTTCGCAGGGAAAACGTCTTCCGAGCCGTGAATTATAACGTGAGGTCTGGATTTGCGCGCTAGCCAACAGTCCGAAACGTTTACCTGATACAGTCTCCGCCGAACAAAGGTATCTTAAAAGGAACGTTACACGTGCACTTGACCGTTTCTGTGCTCCGTTGGTTATCGATGGTGCGGGTCGTTTAGATCGATCCTTTATGTGAACGTGATTCTGACCACACCCCACTTGGCTCAGTGTCCGAACATGAGCAAGTACGCCGTCTGCTATACTTTTGGTGTCCTTTAATTGACCGGTAAGGAATTGCAATTTTGGATACCGGAAGAAGTTTGTTCGAGACTTGTGGCTGTGCTACGAAAATGCTTCCAGATGTGTGTGACTTGTGTCACGCCGGGATATATGGAGGGGTGTCAGGGGTCCGACAGTTAAACATTTTAGGAAATTCCAAGTTTCGGGTAAAATAGACTTGCCAAGTTACCGCCTCAACAGGCCGGTTCCGGGTTCCCGCAAATCCAATGCATGCGGACGATCAGGGTGAAACGTTCTTCTCTGATCATCACAATTACTGCCGTTGACGCTGTAGATAACGAATCATTGGGTGACATACACGGAACTGCTATCCACCGGACACGCTCGTTGGTGAACAACGCTGGCAATCTGTATCCCCATTACTGCCACTGCATCAGACTCTGCGTTGACATTACCATGCTTACCGTCGGAGCGGGTACCGTACTTGCCTGTGAATTGCCAGTTTCTGATTAGACTGACTGGAGGGCCACCGAAGAAAAGTTTACGTTGCACTGACTAACTTTGTCTTTTAGGTTGTGGCTTCCCTGAGTGAGTAGGATCAGTAAGTCTGGACTTCTGAAAAGAGCACCATTTCATAGGGGAGAGACAAGTGACTTGTTATCATGGGACGTTCAAAGTCCAGCGGAAATGTCCGGGCAATGATGGGAGCCTCTGCATCACAAATAGCAGCACCACCAGATGATCACGGCCAAGTTCTGATCCAGGAGTAGCTCCTCATCAGACTGTTCGTACAGCTAATGTGATACATATACATATCATGGAATCCTAGTCAGATAATGTTAGTCTACACACACCTAGACTTGATAACCAAATTTCGTACGTTGCAAAACATTTCTTGCGCTACGACATCAGAATCTTCCCAGTGGCATACCATATCCGCACTAAAATAAATCAATATCACATCGTGAATCACCACTACGTGTCAACTCACCGACCGCCTTGCCCAAGATTCTCATTTATTTGCGTTAACACTATGTATTTACTGCAGCAGTGTTCATTATTGTGACCATGTATATCAAGATCACAGCACCACTCACAAACCTCGAGGCTGAATTTGAACCATTCTCTCCTTGACCCGTTCGCCAATCTGCTTTATCCAGTATTTCACCCGTTCGCGTTCTTTTGCTTCAGGCCAAGAGGCACTTTCCAAAGTTTTGGCCAGTAGTGTTTTCACGTAAGCTTTGAGCAAGTCAGCATCAAAAGTAGGTCGTGGTGATGAAGCTTCCGAACGAGATGGAGGAGGAGAACGTAAACCCGACGCAGTCATTGCAGAAGTTGAAAGTTGCTAGGCAGTAGTCCGAGTCCAGGCCACGTGCAGTGCCTCTTGTCTCCCAGGATGTCCTCCATTTCATTTCCACCCTCTGACCATGAGTCTTCAGGTTCGTCGTCGTCTGTTCATGCAAACCAATTTTACGCGCCGTCGTTCGACTCCAACTCGTCCTTTCACATGAATCCTCTGTCTTCACACCCACCACGCACACCACGCACTTCAGTCATCTCTGGCGCTCACATCTACGGCGCAAGTATATATGAAGAAGTCAATGATGATACTAAAGAGCAGACCTCAACTATTGAAGATGAGCCTGACGAAGAGGACAAGGGGGAGGACCGGGCATGCAGAATCCGGAAAGAGGATGTGTGGAGAGAAATAGTCCTGACAAGTAACGGGAGAGACAAGGCATTCGTGAGCCCTCTGTGAATCCTACTTTTTCAAGTCTTGTTTCTCAATGTGCACTTGGAAGAAATTGATGCAATACTCTATTCGCGTCTACTTGTTATTTCACTTGTCCTTGACGACAAGTAAACTTGTCAAGAGATCGACACGTCCGCTGTGGGAGGCAGCTCTGATCAACCGTCTGCGTTCTACGATGTCAGGCCTATCACTTTCAAGGTTACTCATCACCCATTCCACCCATTCAGCCGCTTATATCTATTGCAGAAAATTACTCCTCCTCTTCAACTGGTTGACGCCGCTAACAACCATAATGGCTCAACAATCAGTTCCCTATTCCTCGGAACAATCCACCGAAGTGTCGAAAAAGACACTGAAGCCGTTCCTACACACTGTTCTGTACGCGCCTCCACCCGTGTTACTAGACCTGGTGCACACCGTGGCAGACGACGTCGCAACGTTTTCAAAATTGGGCCTCATCGGAAAACGAACAGGGGAGCGTGCGGCACACTTTTCTGATTGGTGCTGGCTGCTCGCGACACTAGTCGGACTAGTCGAAAATGGGGTAGAACGACAGATGATTGGCAACCTTCAACGCGATGGTACGTTAATTGGTGCTTACGACGGCGGATTACTTCTGAGAACCAGTCACAAAGTGGAATCGCGGCTATACACCGAATCCATGTCGGGGGCAACGGCCAAATCCAAGCCAACTACGTCGAAGATTGACGACAAAGAGCTTACAAGACTACGGAGACAAGATTACTGGCTGCAAGTCACAAGAGCAAAACTAGCGATGGATCTGATATTTGTCTGTACGTGTTGCTTTTTTGACTTGTGGCATGATATCGAGTACTGACAAGGCGCATAGCGTACGAGGTATTTACAATCAAACGGGGGAGGGAACCTGTGATGGCATTTACCGGGCTTGCGTCAGCTCTCCTCAGGTATGGTGATTCTCCATGCGGCTTGACTTGTGTCTGAAATGTGGATGACAGTTCGGCCAAATTGTACGACCGCCATAAGGGTGTACTTGTGAAAGCCCTCGCCTTTTAACTGGTTCTTATCTAGTATCATTTTCTCATCATGGCTTAGGGTAGATCATTGCGTTCATTTAGTTTACACCGTTTTGTTTGACAGTTGGATATTCATAGACCTCGTTTCCACCAACGTGTCGATGTCGTCTATTTGTTCTGTCGCTCTTTTTGAAGAGCACTGACCTGCGCCTCCAGCTCGTTCACACGAGCCGTGGACTCGTCCAAATATTGCTCGTGCGACAACTGTGATTGTGCGAGTTGCAAACCCTGTAAAAGTTGAGAACAATAAGACGGAGATCTCACAAAAGAGAACCGCCGTACGAGATAAACAGCGGAACCCAACAAAGCTATTGGGACCATGGCAGGTACGATATCAGCGTACCATTGCGCATGGGGTGATTTTGGACCTGTACTGTATCTGCGCGCAGTTGATACGAGACGATGGTAGTGCATGGTGGGTGAAGTCGTGAGAAATGGTAGTGGTCCCCTATTCCGCCGTAGAGTCATCTCTTCTTAACCTCATCACCAGCCTGCCTTATCGTCCCAAGCAGCCCATCGGTCATCCAACTCACCATTTCGTTATGTTCAATTTCATCAGAACATGAACGAGAAACCATCTCCTCTGGTCGACTGCGGCCCTCAGACCGATAATAAAGAGCGCCTATCAGCACAACAACATCTTCCTACCACCTGCACCAATCACCCACTCTCGCCCCAACCTAGTCCGGCGTCTTCACATCAACCAACATCTCCATCACCTCTACGTACCTCCCAGTTTCTGCGACACCCTTCTCCCTTGCTCTTACCAAACCATGTCCGCACTCGATCTTCTTCGCACTTGTACACTCGTCCCCGCGGGTTGCGGATAACTATTCTTTTAAAACCGTGGTTCCCCTTGATCATGTATGGTCTAACCAGTCTTGCATTCGTTCTTGCTATCGCGTTTTGGAAGACGGAGGTTTTCACACGTTGAGTCCATTAATTAATATTATACTCATACAAATCTGATTTGTGCTGCCCAGGTCTCGATCAGTTGTCGCATTGGCTTCAAGTCGAGGAACATTATGGACAAGCCGTTCTTTTTTGCCTCATTTTCCTCACCACGTTCCGTATGTCTGGCTGTACATCCTGATGTCATCTGAGCAATAGGACTCATTCATCGTTGCAGCTCCTATTCCTTTGTATTCTACGCTCATTATCCTATCAGGTTATACATTCGGGGCCTGGCCTGCCGCCGTAATCTCTTACTTGGCAGCCCTCACGGGTGCACTCACCGTGTTCATAATTTCTCGCACACTCTACCGCGATATCATCTGCTGCTGGCTTGAATCCACTACCACCATCAAAAGGGTCATACGTGCGATCGAAAAGCGGCCGAAACTTTTATTCCTTATTCGACTGGCACCTTACCCGTACAACGTGATGAACTGCTTGCTTGCAGCTTCGCCGACGCTAACTCTGAAGACATATACGGTCTGCACGGCACTATCCTTATTCAAGGTTATCATACATACCAGCCTGGGGGCCTCGATTCATTCATTCAAGGATTACCACGTGGAGGCACCCAACACCGACGACGAGGAAGAGACTGGTGCAGACACGGTCGCTCGCACTTGGACGATCATTGGGATTATAATGTGCATTGCGATATTCATTTATCTGACGGTTATAGCGAGGAGAGCGGTGGACGATGA
>QLPF01001583.1:0-11818 GCA_003314045.1 Hygrophorus pudorinus
ACAGTCAATGCCTTGTTAATTGCCTCTCGCATGTCTTGCAGCTAGTGTGTGGATCTGGTGGGTCCCTCGTAAACCATACGATGACACAGGTAGCGCTGGGAGGACTGATCAATCCCCACGTTTTTTTGCCCGCAGTGGGGTGTGTGGTGAACAGTGCTGTGCTCATGGGTCATTGCTTCTGATTAATTTTGTCCACCCTGTTGTTGTGGGCTTGTGTACTGTAGTGTAGTAGGTATTTTTGCAATAACATTCGCTGTGATATCCTGTGCCTGAAGGTAACATCTGAGCCTGGCTGCGTTTTGCTGCAAGTACCCGCATTTGCCGTCTGATAAAACTCCTGCATGTAGTCGCATAGCCGTTTCTTCCACAGCCGTGCTAGGGTCACCCAGGGTGCCATGTGGAGCAGAGTCAAGTGCTATCCCTCTCCATCCAATCTTCGAGGGTGGTTTCATTGGAAAGGCTGGCCAAGATCTGAGGGGTGCGTCTGGTGGTGTTAGTTAATGTAGCCTTAGCTGTAATAACTACCACTCGAACAATATAAACAAATTACCAAAAAAAAGGTGCATTCAAGTCTGCGCCACTCCCACCACTCCCTGCGTTCCACCTGCTCCTTGCGTTCCTCCCACTCCCTGCATTCCTCCCGCTCCCTACATGCATCCCGCTCTCTGCACTCCTCCTGCTCATCTCTCTTGCCGCACTAGTGTTCCCAAAGTTCAGTTTAGTCTGGTTTTGGCCTTTTTTTTTGAAACCCCAAACCAAACTCTGGAGTTTGGTTCAGCCAAAATTCAAACTAAACCTTGAAGTTTGGCTCCAAAGCAGTTTGGTTCAGGTTTCAAACCTGAACTCTTACCACAAATGGTAATTGGTTTGGTTCCCAAGGGGTTTTTGCCTGAACCAAACTCAGAGTTCAGTTTGAGTTTGCCAAAATGCCAAACCAAACTCAAACATCAGAGTTTGGTTTGGGTTTGAACTAAGTTTCAAAAGTTTCAAACTGAACTTTGGGAACACTACGCCGCACCAATCTTAGCTAATTAGCATACAATAACAGGCAATGCAAGAAACACTCACTATCACTGAAATCATTAAATACACTGTGCAAGGCGTCAATGTGTTGGGATCCAGTGAATGCCATGGTAGACGACATGGGGATGACACCAATAGTGGTTGTGGATGAGTTTGTGAGTAGCGAGCCTCTGTTATTTGGACATGTCAGTCTGGGCTCAAAAGATGCAGTGCCAGAACATACCTCTGTGAATGTGATTGTACAGAACGCCCACCTAATCACGTCCCTACACACACCTCCCTGTTTTTTTCGACTCAATTTGTTGTCAGTGTGGGTACACTGTACTGTACCCACCAACACCCACAGCGGGTATGTGTACTTATCAACCCCTCATATGTGCAGTTTTTGTATTGTATTCGACTGACTAAATACAATGACTACAATACTAGAGGAAAGAAAGAGGGGAGGACATTGGGCAAGCAACATCCTCATACCGTTTCAGGTTGACGAAGCCAGCATCTTGCATTTGCGAGCAAGACGGCAAGTGGTGGTGGTGAGAAACGAGGGGTGGGTGGTGGTGGGAAACGAGAGGCGGCAGTGGGCAAAGGTGGGTGGATGGTGGTGGAGAGAACGAGGCTGTCATCTCACATTTGTGAGCAAGACAGCGGGTGGTGGTGGGCAACTGTGACGTGTCAGTGTGTGGTTGAGAGCTATCAGATTGGTTTACTTATCTCTGCAGCTGTTGTTTGGTGGTCTTGGCTGACTGTGCTGACTTGTGTGACATCTCCTAAAAACCAAAAGAGAAAAACTTGAAATGAATAGAAAAACCTAACAGACCTGCCTTCTGTAGAGCCTCTGTGTCGTGTGTTCCTTTTCCTGTCATCATTATAACACATCTTGGTTAATTAATAAAAACTTTCCGACAACGGACAGTGATCTCCCTTGCATTACATTGTGTTACAAACATTATCTCAATCCGACTCGGAATTCCTTGTACATACATAAACAACTTGTAAGTTACGCAAAAAGACTTGTTTTCCTGGTGAGATCAGCCTGTTATGAACAATTCACAAAGGGCTACACACAGACCAACATTGTCAGTATGCCAGACTTAACGAGAACACCACTGCAATGAGTTCCATAGCAACGTTGTATCAATCGGTCTAATGTTCGTGAATACCATACATTGATTTCCCTAGGACTCAATATTTCCGGCAGTGCTGCTGCCCTCCATGGCCTTCATTTCAGCGTGTTTTGTCCTGATTCTCACCAAGGCACTATTTTTACAAATTGGATGTTGAGCTGATGAATAATTGGAAAGACTTGGCTGAATAACATGTTAGCATAGCTGAGTGTGTGTGATGAGGGAAACCATACTTATTTACCTCCTGCTGTTCATCAACATCATCATATAGCTCCAATACGGAGTTATAGAATTGTTCGGAGTCAGTAGCAGTATCTGTCCTGGAAAATACCGGCAAAGAGTTCAATGCAAACCGCACCTGAGGATAGAAGTTATTATGTGAATAAGGTCTATGTGGAGCGATGGCTCACCTGAGTAGCAATATATGCAACAGAAGCTGTTGTTACACGTGTCATACCATGAATAATGCATTACCGGAATGAGTGGCTTTGGCTTCCTTGTCAACAGAACTTGGGAAAGTGAAGACATATTTATAGGCCTGGGGCATGAGTGAAGGTGGGTGGTCATCATTACAAGTGAGCAACTTGCCGAAACGAGCAGAATAGACCATTCCATGGATCTTCAGGGTCATAGTTGTACTCGTTGTACAGAAAAATCGGCCATTGATCTCCAGTGACCATCAAATCTCCGGATTTGAGCTTCGCCTTCACCCTAGTTTATGTCAATGAAACTGCTGATTATTGAAGAACTCGAGCATACTTATTGTTTGACCAATCCAAGCTGGCAGGGCAGAGGAGTGCGCCGGTCTGCTCATAATAGAAGCCACGGTCAATTTTGACATTGCGAGCCAGTGGGGGATTGAGTGACTGACCTTGTGGAGTGATCCAGTTGAGAACTGCACTCTTCAGGCCTTTTGTGTCATCAGACCTCGCATTGGATGCACCCCTCTGAATCTACAAAAGAACATGAGGAGTTAGGTAGGTGTTAAATGGTTCGGGAGCCAAATACCAGGTCAGCAACAAGTACGATATCCTTGTCAGAACCCTTCATTAAGTGTTCCTCAAGTCCCAGTATTGCCTGAAGAAGCTATCTGAATACACAATGCTCCCGCCGTTCCCTGTGGACATCAATGTCAGCAAGTAGACTCACCTAATGTTGCTAGAGTTTAAATGCACTTGGCTGTAAATAACTCTTCAGGTTGCTCGGCGAGCTCTACCTCTCACAAAAGCCTGTTTGTAAGCAAGGCATAAATGCTGCACAATACATGAATGGTACGGCCAAAATGGCAACCATGATGAACAAGCAGGTCAACTGCAAAACTGAGTCACAACTCAGTCACAATGCCTGGGTAGGTGGATTAGCAACATACACTTTTTTCCTGGGCCCAAGCTGGAGAGCGTTGTCGCGTTCGCGACGACCTAGGACAGATATTGATTGTGGGCTTGTTCTCATTAGAAGCCATTGTTAAATGAATTGTGCAATTTTAACATCACCTGGCTTTAACCAACTTCAAGTGAGCAGTATGAATAAACATGGATCTAGATTGATCTTACCCTAACATTGGTTCGGGAGTAGAAATCTCAGCTTCAGATTGTATCGTAACACTGGTTTGGGAGTAGAATCTCAGTTTCGGATTGTATCTTTAAAAAAACTCCAGACTTCCCGTTATATATTAGCACCAGTTTGTGATCTGACAGAGAAGCACAGACCATGCAGCCCATTTTCAAGTGATTTTCTGGTAATAATAAATGTTAATATACCTTGACTGGATGCTTCTTTAACCAACACCACCTGGTACCATGACTAGGACCCCGAAATATTTTCGAGGTCACGCCGTGCAAAAAAGTAAAATATAGTGTCCTCTACACTAAATACCACTACTAGGGCAACTCGGGCTTCGGCAAGAGGACCTATGGCCCCACCTACATCTTTGGCAAAGAGCAGTATGAACATGGGGGCAGAGACAGATGAATACAGAGCCAGAGACAATGGATCTGTAGCATGGGCCAAAAAAGTGCTTATGAAGCACAAAATCCTCAAAACTGGGCACAACTGGGAAGTTGACATTCCTTTCATCAATGAGATCCTGACAAAAATCTGTGTGAAGGCAGAAGTGGCAAAAATAGAAGTAGCGGCCACTGAGTCCCTCAGGGCAGCGTGCACTTTACTCACCGACATTGAAGACAAGACGCCAGTCACTCTATCCAGGATGGATGCAATAGACAATATGGTTCAACAGACAGAAAGGATAAGTATACTACTGAATACCATGGAATCGACATTCACAGAGGGCAAAAAGTGAGCGGCCGAAACGGAAGACAACTGGAAACACTCACAGGGTTTCTACAGTCAGCAGTCCAGAGGTCCGAGGATACTGTGATAAACATGGAAGCCGGGATTAGGACAAGTAACACAGCCAAGGTAGCAGACAATGTTTGTGTATCATATGCGGAAGCAATGAGAAGAACACCACCGGGACACGCAGATGCAGTGGCAAGAGTGGAAATGAGAAAGCAGCAGGTGGTTGTTAGGCGAGCGGCAGATAGTGAGGTGGACCCATTCCAGGGCCTTACCAAGAAAGAAATCATAGCTAAGGCCCAGATGGCCATGGAGATGATAGAGAAGGATGGGGATGTAGAGGCAGGTGAAGTGGAGTTCTTGCATGCAAGAAGGTTTGCAAAGGGTGGGGGCAGTCTTAGTGATGCATACAGTGGAGGCGGCAGAGTGGTTGCACAGGGGTGGGACGATTGGGCGATTCACGGAACACTTGGGGGGGAGCTGCATCAGCGAGCGCGGATCTGTGTCTTGTAATAGCAGAGTATGTGCTGATTTCATTCCTGCCAGAGTCGTTTATTGTGTTCAGTCAGGTCAAACAGGACAGTCATCTGGGCAAAGGGGCAATTAAGGAAGCGAGGTACATCAAGAAAGTGGAGAACAAGGGCAGCAGCACACATGATCTTCGGCTTTGCAGACCCAGAGCAGGCAAATCTGGCGATTAAGCAGGGCCTTGTCATCAAGAGTAAGTCAGTGGCAATGTGAAGACACCAGGTGGACCCATGGCGATGCTTGAAGTGTTAACAGGTGGGGGTGCCTCACATCGCAGCCGAATGCAAGTCCATTCACGAGACGTGCGGGCATGCACCGTACCTCCACATGTAAGGTGGGATCGAGGGCAGACTTCCAATGCACGAATTGCAAGGCGAAAGGCCACGGCACAATCGACCGAGAATGCCCAGTGTTCCAGGAGAAAAGATGCGTCATGCACACTCGCATGGCTGACTACAAGTACCAGTTCTTCCTGACAAATGACCTGTCAACTTGGGAGCTTGAGGACAAATCAACAGAGTCGGCAAATCTGGATATCCTCGGGGTGGGAGAGGAGAGTGTCAGGGATCACAACAGAAAATTAGCACAGAGGGACACACAGGGTATGCGGAGGCAAGACTCCGGATGGGAAGGCAGGAGACAAAGACAGCATGGGACAGGGCAAAATGGATCACAGGAGGGGCTTAGGGAGGGGAGCACTTCTGGGAGTGGAGGCGGCGAGATGGCGGGCCTGCTGAAACAGGCATGCATTGACGATATGATGCAGAGAGCGGCGCAATGAGGTCTCTGATTGGGATAATCAGATGGAACGAGGATCACAGCGCGTACTGTCCCAATCCCTTTATGCCTGAGCAAATTAACACTGTACAACGAGAGGAGAGTCACTTACGTTTTTGGCAACAGAACCTCAATAAATCCTCAGACACACAGCTGGACTTGCTGCACCGGATGCACCCTTCCGATTTCGACTTAGCCATCATTCAAGAACCCCACATTAACTTTCTGGGCAATGCCCAGGCCATGCACAAGTGGATCACAATGTACCCTACGGGGCACTGTGACAGACCGGAAAAAACAAGAGCACTTATGATG
The DNA here is from genome assembly GCA_003314045.1 of Hygrophorus pudorinus. Lineage (NCBI taxonomy): Eukaryota > Fungi > Basidiomycota > Agaricomycetes > Agaricales > Hygrophoraceae > Hygrophorus > Hygrophorus pudorinus. Next base: position 6,066 of record QLPF01001583.1, read on the forward strand.
GTTAACAAGCTAAGTATTTCTTCAAATGCATGGATGCAAATCGAGGTCGATCACCCTGACATAGTTGCTATCCAGGTAATAACAGCACAGGGAACATTGCGCATGTACAACATATACAATGACTGCATGAATGATGGTGCGATGGACACACTCAAGAAACACCTGAGGGCTCCGACGTCAGTGCAGGGCCTGCCTAGACCAGTGTGGAGCGTATGGATGGAGGATTTCAACAGGCATAGCCCCATATGGGACAAAGCACACAATCACCACCTGTTTACGAGACACAACCTGGAGGCTGTGAGCAGGCTGATGGAGGTGTTAGTCCGATACAGCATGAGGATGGTGCTGCCGGCAGGGATTCCTACTTTGGAGGCGTCAGTGTTGAAAAATAAGACAGGGGTAGACAACATATTCTGCGACGCACATTCGTGGGACAGGATGGTATCTTGCGAGACCGGGGAGGAGTGGAGACCAGTAAAAATGAATCATTTCCCCATTCTGACTTGTATGTTGCTAACACCGGAATGAGGGGTGTTCACACCACACCCAGACTTCAGATTGGTGGACTGGGTGGAGTTCAACACAGAGCTGGCCATCAGGCTGCTGACGGATGTGCCGATGGGGGAGATTGGCAGCAGGAGGGAGGCTGACGAGCAGCTAGTAGCTTTTGACAAAATGGTAATGAGCGCGATACAGAAACTGGTGCCGATGTTGAAACCATGCCCGTACATGAAGCGATGGTGGTCTGCAGAACTGTCAACCATGAGGACGGAGGTGAAGAAGTGTGCAAAAAAGGCCAGGAGGGTCGCAGGGCTGGAGGGACATCCTGACCTGGGGCGATATGCAGCTATCCGGAACCAATTCACTGAGGCAATCAGGCGGACCAAGGATGAGCACTGGGCAAAATGGCTAGCCGAACTAAACATGTCAATGGTGTAGGATGCGAATCGACTGGTAGGGGCAGAGCCTTTTGACAGGGGGGCAGCAAGGGTGCTGGTGTTGACGGTAGGGGACCGGGTGACGAAAGAGGTGACAGAGGGGGTGAGTTCCAACAAGGAAAAGGTGCACATGTTCTATAACCTGTTTTTTTCACCTAAGCCACCGGTGTCCAGCATACCAGATGGATATGAGTATCTGGCGCTGAAGTGGACACACGAGATGGTATCCGATGCGCAGATGCTGAATGTGGCAGCAAGGATGAAGCCGGGCAAGGCCTCTCGGCCAGGAACAATACCCAACTGCGTTATACACCATATGGCAGAGGTGATGGTCCCATTCCTAGGGCCAATTTTCAGAGCGACCAATAAGAAATCCTGGCACCCAGAGCGCTGGAAATTTACGCACTCCCCAGTGATCAGGAAACCAGGAAAGATGGATTATACAGTGCCAGGTGCATGGCGCCCAGTTGTTCTATCAGATGGGCTAGCAAGGTGGTTGAACAGGTGCAAGACTGAGAACGTGGCCAGTAACTGCGAATGTACAGGAGTCCTCCCTCAAGCGCACTTTGGAGGATGGCAGGGTAGGTCGACAGTAGACTCTATGCACATGCTGGTAGACTTAGTAAAAAATGCCTGGCGGAAGGGGAAAGTCATGTCCATTCTGTTCCTAGACGTCAAAGGAGCCTTCCTGAGTGTGGCAGTGGACCGGATGATACACGAACTAAGGGCAGCAGGTGTGCCGGTGGAGCATGCAGAGTGGATGGCCAGATGGCTGGACGGGCGGCGTACAGTGCTAACGTTTGATGATTTTAAATCTTGGGTATTCATTATAGACAATGGCCTGGATCAGGGGGACCCGATATCAGGTATCACATACATGATATATAACAGAGGCTTACTGCAGTGTCTGAAGAAGGAAAACAGTGATGTTGGGGCATTGTTCATCGACGATGCATACATCATGACAGTGGGGGATAGTCTGGAGGATATGCACTGGCAATTGGAAAATATCATGATGCAGCCCCAGGGCGTCTTCCAGTGGGCGGCCGAGCATAATTGCAAATTCAGAGTGGACAAATTCCAGCTTTTAGACTTCACTCAGAAGTGTGAAGCTGATCCCATAGCCCCAGGTAAGACCTGCCCGATGACAAGACCAGATTTGATATTGTGGGGGAATAGGATAGTATTGCAGGAGGCAGCACTGTTCCTGGGGGTCCTAATCAACTGCGAACTCAGGTGGAAGGAACAGGGGGCGAGGGCAGTGGCGAAAGGACAGATGGGGGCGGCACAGATCCAGAGGATAACCAAGGTATCCAGGGAAGTCTCAGCTCCCCTTGTGCGAAGACTGTATCTCACAGTGGCTGTCCCCTGCATATTGTACGCTGCTGACGTGTTTTTGGGGACAGGTAGGAACCGGAACCGCCCAGGAAGAGCGGCAGTAATAGCCAAGCTCGTATCCATTCAGAGAAAAGCAGTGATCACAATCATGGGGGCAATGAGATCAATGGCCACAGGCGTCTTAGATGCACACACAAATTTACTCCTGATGTGATTACTGATTGAGAAATTCTGCAGCAGAGCGGCGCTGAGGATGGCTTCAATCCCGGCGTCACACCCGCTGCACAAGCATATCAAGAGGGTGGCCCGGAGAAGAGTGAAATGACACCCCAGACCACTGCATGACCTGATGCACAATTTTGGTATACAGCTGGAGAAAATGGACAAGGTGGACCCAGCACAGGAGAGGAGGAATTGGGTCCCAGCTTTCCAGATGAAAATTGCAGGGTCAAAGGAAGACACGGTAAAGATGGATGAGGAGGACTCCGCAGTGATACAAGTTTACACAGATAGGTCAGGAAAAGACAGATTAATTGGTGCTGCGGTCGTATTGTACCGGAATGGGAGCAGGTTCGCAAGCCTGCAATACAGACTAGGAATGGAGGCAGAACATACGGTGCCAGAGGCTGAGGGAGTGGGGCTCATACTGGGGCCAGAGCTGATTAGACAAGAGGGAGGCAGGGTGAGGTGTGTATCTATGGCAGCAGACAATATTGGAGCCTTGCTACATGTGAGGAATGCAAAGGCCGCTCTGGCGCAGCACTTGTGGTGGATATTCTGGGAACATTGGCAGATGGTCCGGACGAAGCACAGGCTAGTGGACATGACAGTGAGATGGGTCTCGGGACACGAGGGAGTAGCTGGCAATGAGGAGGCAGACCGGTTAGTGAAGAGAGCCATGGAAAGGGGGTTGAGCAAGAGGGACCAATTACCGGCACCACTGCGCAAGGTATTTCCATGAAGCAGAGCAGCTTCCAGGAGGAAGTTGGGGGTGAAAACAAAGGCGAAAGCCTCACAGTTGTGGAGAAACTCACCTCAATATGAACGTTTGCAGTGGATAGACGGGTCTATGCTGTTGAAGAAGTTCATGGAGTTGATTAGCAAGCTAACAAGGAAGCAGGCAAGTCTATTGATTCAATTACAGGTGGGACACGCACCGCTGCAGGCTCACCTACACAGGTTACAATGTGTAGATTTACCAATATGTCAACAGTACAGACAAGAGTGGGAATCAGTACATCACTTTCTAATGGTGTGCCTGGCATATAGCGATCAACAGAGGGAGATGATGCGAAGAGCGGGCAGGGGAGCACAGGATATCAACAAACTTCTCAGCAGAGCGAGTTTGCTGACTCACTTATTCTGGTTCGTTAAAGGCTCAAGGTGATTGGAAGGCATATTCGGAAATGTGGGGGAAGCAGGATAGGAGGGGCCAGGGCATGGAGTTCAGGGGGGGGTGATGTGGGCACGACATGTCAACACATCAACACATTGACATCGCAGACACACTTGATACTTGTATAGGCAAGGATGGTTCGATCCTGATCTTTTTTCTTTGGGTTTATGGGGGTTCCCGCTCAGAGGGGTTCTCTGAAGTTGGGTGGAAAGGGACCTTGTAGTATATTCAGCATGACCCTCCACACTGTATACCCTACCATATGGCAATGCCACCACGGGGTCTAAATGGAATATATATATATATATACCTTAACTGTAATAAATAATTTAGGTAACACTCAAGGCTACAACAACGTGCTAAGGACCTGAGAGCCTGTCAGATCAAACTTTATCAAATGAGACCCATCGACCTGCTACCCCAGTTCGGCACATTTTCAGCCATTTTCTAGTGTTTGCCAGCCAATCATGAGTTTTTTCCAACCAAGTAACTTAACTTATGGGAATTTTCGCTCAACTGTATGAGTGAGATAAATACCACTTCTGAGACTGGTCACCACAGCGACTCTGATTCCCTCCCTGATGACGATGGCAATTCATGGTAACAACTCTGGCGGTCCACTTCATCCTGCACATGATCAGGTTGGTCCGAGCTTGCCTGTGGAAGAATATGGGCCTTGTGGTAAATTGATCTCACCTTCTGGCCAATTATATGTGCTCACATAGACATTAAAAGTGTTAAGCACTGTTCCTACCCATATCCCCAGCCTCCAATTCCCTATCGTCACAAAACATGGCACACAAATAGTGATGCTAAGACCAGATACAGGGACTAAGTCCTATAAACCCACTGGTCTCTTTCTAAAGTTGACCACCAGGTGCCTTTAGTCCCCGGGGATGTTCCGATGTGCAATGCACTTGCCAAGAAAACCAAAACAAGTGAATAAGCCCGTATAGTCCATTCCTGTCGAGTCAATAATGACATGTACCTTTTCCTCTTCGTGGGTGTATGCTTGACCTGCAAAAGCATTGCCGACAGTTGTAATAGTAGTACATGTCTGTAGTCTACTTTTTTGCATTGCACAGCAACAATAGTGAGTGATGTACTATGATAAAACGGTCAATGACTCGGAGGATGGTGGCTCTGCCAAGATATTCATAAGGTTTTATGCATTGCTCAGGCTGTCAGACTTGAATATGAGTGACTAACAAGCATGCTGCGCCACACTGAGTAAAAGTCTGCCAAGAAAAAGGTTCAAATTTAAATGGATAATGTTGTCTTACGAAGTGGTGTCCCTTTAGTCTGAGTCACTGATGTTTGATCTCAATTGTCAGTAAAGAACACCACTGAATTTAATTGAATGACTTAGAATTGTTTGTCCAACAGCCTGTATCATTTAGCTGCCTTCACCAAGTGCAACATTTGTCACGCGCCAGTGACAAGCACTGAGTAGAAAGTCAGCCCTGAGCTCAAGGTTGAATTCCGCAACGTAGAGAACTCACACACTCATAAGTGTATTAGTGATGCTTGGTATTCCAAGTGTAGTACGAGTGAAGATACAACACACTCATGACGGCGTACAATTACATTACCTTGGACACAACACCAAGTTCCTCCAAATGAGAGCTGTGTAGTTTGGGCCAATGAACTGTTAGTCGAATTCGGCCGGGTAGGTTCAACCACTCACTGGCATTGTGACATTATAACTTGAGGCCTACTGCTAGTAGCATACATCCCAGTGCAAAATTGAAATTATTTGAACTGATTTTTTCCTACTAGTGTATCTACAAATTACACGGTAACAGTACTTAATAGTACTTGATACTAAAGTTCTATGGGACGACCATGATGGTTAAGAGGAAAGGCGAAAAAAACAACTCCACCAAACAATGCCAGATATGGGTACTCGCACTTCCGGACTTGCTGACATGTAGCCACCGTGGCCTGGGGCCCCCTTTCCCTTATGCTTGAACCCCACACACAGTGAGTGGAGGTATATTAATAGGGAGTGGACGGAGGCTGTGTAAGTGGATAATGAATGACATTGGAGCTTTATCATACATATGAAGAATATCCTAATT
>QLPF01001595.1:0-12757 GCA_003314045.1 Hygrophorus pudorinus
TTGCTGAGGGCCTTCTGCCATCCACTGGCAGCTGCCAGCGATTCTGAAGCTGTTTTGCGAGTGTTCATAGTGGCGCGTTGCCACGTTTTTCGATTTCTATAAAAAGAGTGAAAAACTCTCACTTTTTGCGTCTTGCTTCAACAGTCGTCCACCCGCCGCAGGTTCGTTTCTTTCTCATTGACCTCGTCTTGATGAATTCTTTGCCGCCCCAGTCGTAGCTCTGTCGAGCGTTGACGAAAGGCAGAGCATATCTGCACCTCTGAACAGAAACAATGCCTTTGCCACGAATTTTTATTGACAACCTGTCATTGTAGGCTTCTCGAAACTTTTTACTGACCAGTAGATCACTCCACGTTCTACCATCCTGACTGGTTGATGTACACCAGCGAGTCCTGGTTACCACCAAGGTTCGTTTCTCTCATTGACCTCGTCTTGATGAATTCTTTGCCGCCCCAGTCGTAGCTCCCAAGCATTGACGAACGGCAGAGCGTAACTGCACCTCTGAACAATTTTTTTCTTGCTTTGATGATTGTGTTTGCTGACAATCTTTTGTGCAGACTTCTTGTTTACTTCACGACAGATGTATAGAAAAAGTATTACCCTGTATGGCTACAATTACTACAAATGGTATACAAATTGAATGGTATACTGTGTCACCCAATCAGATCCTCTCGTATGAGCCTCCTTCTTTCTGTCCATTTCTTCAAATAAGCCCTCGCCCGTCCCTCAAAAACGGTACACCCCTCCAACAAATCCACGGGCAAAATATCCTTACGTTGCTCCCATGGCTTCACATCCACAGACTCACATCGATCCAAACACACCAATATCATCCCAAAACTATACGCATCCGCTAGCCGCGCATCCTGGCACTCCCCCCTCAATACTTCCGGCGCAGAAAATGGTCGTGTTCCAGGGTGTATCTGCTCAACATTCCGACCAGGCAATTTCATCACATTCGCTGCAGGCTTGCGCGTCAGATCCCAGAACGGATCCTCCGGTGGCTCTTCATCCGGAGAGGTATACACCGAATCAACCGACACAGACCTCCCAAAGTCAAGCAGCTTCACCGTATCAGCCGGACTCGCCACCTGCACGTTCAACAACGACAGGTCACCGTGGCTCAGCCCGTACGAATGCAGATGTGTCAGTCCGTCCAGCAGCTGGTTGTGATAATCAATTTTCTTCTCCCGTCTCATCTCTGGCCGAGCCTTTACCACATCGTACAGTGTCCGACCTTCGATGTACTCGAGCACCATACCTACATTCTCTAAGCACCCCAAAAATGCCGCGATATTCCGATGTCTCGCCAGCGTTGTGTACACTCGCAGCTCGGCTAGGAATTGCACAGTGACATCACTCGCGTTTGACTGCATCTCCCCGTTGATTTCAAGCTGTACAACATCCGGTTTCTTCACCACGCATTTGAACAGCTCAGATGCTGATCCCTGTGCGCACGGCGCGAGACTCGCCGTCGGATTCGGAGGCGCACAGTATGCTGTCGGAGTAGGGAACGAGAATATTGACGTTGGATGACGTGGGGGGTTATAAACTGGTGGCGAAGGTGGTGGAGAAGGATCGCGATGGACATCGTCTGTATGCTGATAGTCTTTATGATGATAGTGGTGCAGCGGAGAGACCGCCGTGTCTTCGGACGACGCGAAAGACCCCACAGAAGCATTCAGGGTCTCCTCCTCGTTGTCCATCTCAACTACCATCAGCATCAGCAACTCGCACCAACAATATAACGTACCGATGAGACTCACCCATCCACCAATTCTTCTTTGACGTTAACGTCACCCGCTTGACGTGCATTGTTGGGTGGGCCACGGGTGCTGCGATGGGTGAGCGAGCCATGTCGGAGGTTGTCCCTGCGGCGTTCACGCTAGTGTTCGTCAACGTTCTGGGGAACGAAGGACGGATATGTAGCATTCTGGAACGGGCAACGTGCGTGGCTTTAAGTTCTCTCGCGGATACGGGTGCCCGACGGTCATGTGCCATTTCCCACGCACCCGAACTTGAGCTCGTCGGTGATCCCCTCGACCACCCTGGAACCAGCATCAATCAACTTTGATCTTGGAAGTTGCGAGAGGGCACATTGACCATCCAGAAGCGCATTGTCTCCGCAATTTTCGCAAGACAACACCCAGGAACGACCTTATCATTTTTCTCACTTTCATTCTATCATCTTTTCTCACCACTTGGCCCCTGACAGAGGATATGATCTCGATAGGGAGCGCCTGATAAATGTCCCAAACACCCGTTTCCACGTTCGGTAAAACGCAGGGATTACTTCAATAGGTCACATCTGGTCAGTCAGTACATGTATATATGACTGGACTGTAACTCAGTGAACGTGCCACTACTATGCCAAGTTCGGTCAACTAAAAGTAAGTAAACTATGTAAAATCCAGATGGTATGCAAACGAGTCCTGTATGAATCATGTCCAGATGCAGTGCCTAGATAATTCAATGATCATCATCCCCCAGTCCGCGATTAACATAAAAAAAGCCAAAACGAAAGTGTCAACAAAACGACAACAGCACCCCAAGCACAAACCACCAGCCCACGGACGGCCCCTCCATCTGACTCGCGCCCCCACTGCCCTTGTGGCCATCGGCAGGTGCAGATGTCATATTACGAACGGGAAGTTCCGTCGCAGCCAAGACCGGCTGTGGGCCCAGCTGCCCTGACCCCACCATAACTGGACTCCCAATCGACGGCACGCCATTCACCACGACAAACAGCATGGCTGGTCCGGGAGCGAGGATCGCCGGGTTCGGCGGGAGCTGGCTGACGTGAAGGACGGCAGTCCCACTCGTGGAGTTACCCGTGTACGTGGAATTCAGCTGGACGAACCTCTGCCCCATGTTCTGTAGACGAGTCAGCATAAGTCCACATTCCCCCCATTGGAGTCATCAGGCCTCACAATAGCATGGGTCGAGAACCCAAATCGGAGTACGACGACCTGGGCATTCTGCACGTTCGTTGCATTCCCCAACAGATCGTCAGAGGACAAGGTGACATTGAAGAATGGCCCGCCATATGAGAGCTGTGTTAAGAGGCCCTGTGGTTCGGGTCGTCGTTCGTTATAATACGACGGATAAAAGATCTCAGTCCGATATTCAGCTGAAACAGCGCCTGAGTCGAGATCATGCATATGGGCGTCAGTACGTACTGGGGTATGTCACATCAGGGCCCACAGTATAGTCGGCATTAGGATTGGAACCGGCGACGAACACGGATCCTGATAAATAGGGTAAGCCAGAGCGGCGGGGTACACCGGATAAATTGAATTGCCGCACCATCAGGTAGTAGCGTGGCGGCTGAGTGGTACAGTCGAGGTATGGTGCTCGCAGACAGCCCGTCTCTACTCCACATCTGGCCTGCAGGAGCCGTGGGGTCATACAACGCGGGCGTCAGAACAGGGTTATCAGCGTATGATTGTCCAATGGCCCAACTCTGGTTTCCATATCCGGCCGTACCTTTACATCAGAAATATTAACACATGAATCTCGTGAATGACACAAGTGCGTACCAGTGTGGGCACCGTTCAAGTACAACAGTTTACCAGTAGGGAGAATAATAAAGGTGCCCATCGATCGTCCTTCCAGGAGGGGATCCACATGGCTATATGACCCCGAAACGTCTGGAGTAATGGTGACGCAGGACGTGGACGTGGGGAAGGGGGGAATAACCCAACTAGGATCCAACCACCTAAGTGAACGTCAGCAAAAAGAACAGAACACAATGAACATGACGACAAACTGATTAGATTGTCGTTTAGTGCCGCCACAGAATAAAATCGTAGCTGTCCAGTTATTGCCAGGAGTAAGCGGCAGCATGGCAGTCCCAGCACTGGCAGGATATGTCCTAACGGCGTCAGGGATGTCATCCAATGGCTCTTCCACGTTGGTATTACGATCCAGCAGCACCGTTTTCTGATTGGACTGTATTAGAAGCTTCCCAGAGGGCAGAAGCCAAGTAAGTGGGTACAAATTGACAGGGAGTGTACTGTCCAGTATTGGAGAGTCAATCGGCTTTCCTTTGGATGGAAAGAATTCATATGTTGGGTTTGTCTGGGTTGGGTCGTTCACATAACCTCCTAGCGTGCAGCCGCCCAACTGACACAGATGTCAGGACACAAAAAGTGACAACATTTGGGACGAGCTCACAATGATTGCAGAACCGTCTTCCAAAGTTTCGCTACAACGTTGATTAGCTTTCGGCGATATGTCAAGGAGTTGACTGACACTGTGGGATACCAGCGCCTAGTTGTCATGGGACGTAGCGAAACCCAATCACAATTCCCGTCGTCGCATGGATCGAGCACACTTGACAGATTTGACGTTGGCCAAAATATGAAAATTAAAAAATCAAATACACCGACCGAAGGCTCAACAGGCGAAAAAAGGATATCAGCCACAGAAATGACGAGATCGCGAATGCACATACAATTGTCCGCCATCAGGATCGTCAAAAGGTCCGCCGCCATCCTGAGAGTCTGCAACAAGGCCGCCATATGTGACAGCTTCATTTCCGCCAACGTTCAACCAAGTGCCGTTACCCAAAACATTCCCACCCTGAACACGTTTAATTATTTACCACACCGACGCAAAAAAAGAACACTAACAGCGCAAAAGGTATTCGTTACAGCATCCATTGGTCGTCCGACATTAGTCACGAGATCATATTCTGAACGCATTTGTCACGAAAGAAACCCACGCAAGACGGACATGAGGTTACCAGCTGCCCACGCAGGATGCCCATTGATTTGTGTGGGGTTATTCTCCGTCTTGTCCAAGACGTAGACTTTATTGAGGGTGCCGACAAACACCTACAATGCGGAACATCGTTGGCAGCATTGAGGCTGAGGATAATTCAACTCACTTGTTGACCACTGACAAGACTGTTCCCGACAATCTGGAACTGGCCTATGGCACCGGCCTGGCGAGGCTGGCTTGAAGCAGCGAAAGCGTGGGTAGAAGTGAAGAGAAAAAGCCCCATCGTGACCGCGAATGCGGTCGTGCAAGGAGTGCCCATCATCTAGCGGTGGACTCCTTGAGGGCTTTGGTATTCAGGAGGGCTATGAAGGAGGCGCTCGACCAGTTGGTAAATAACGTAGAGACATGGGACCACGGTCCTGGGAATCCTGCCAGTGGCCGAAGGACATGGCAACAACACGCCAAGAAAGATCCAGTACGTGACTGTAGCCGGACATATTTGGCTTCCAGATGCGATCAAAAGCGCTGGTCTCAGTAATCCGGATCACATCGTGCCTTGTCGGCGCATGTTAAAGCCTTGAGCTTCCACTCGCTGGCACTGGCGAACGCTGAAGTTTGCAGAAGGAACTCCACTTCCCAGAAGCTCTCCGAAGTTGCATTTCTATCGTTGGTGGCGAATTCGAACGACAGCGTGTACGCACTTCAAAGTCCGAGTCACTTGCCATCGTGCCTACCAGCGGCTAAACAGCATATAACCCTATATGTCACCTACTCTGCTTGCATAGCCTATGCGTCTGCTTATCTTCACAAGACTCATCGATCCCTGAGACACAGCATATCTTGGCCTCGCGATCGGGGCCAGACTGGGCCAGGCCAGCGCGCCAGGGCTATCCTTGCACCAGCAGAGGATCCTGAACGAGCATGTATGCTGGTGTCCCTGGTCTATTCAGTCTTTGTTCAAATATCCGATGCTCTCGGCGTCACCAACGCAGCTTGAGCTTGACGCCATACTCGTTCCAATTTCTGGGCTCAGTGTCCCACAGGGGTTTGCGTGTCTTGCCCTGATTCGCTCCCACTATGAACTCAAAATATCTCTTCTGTACGCAGTAACGAAGGTTGGCTATTCTGAGTCACCAAAAGAGATCATAAAATTTGACTACGTTCATCGCTTATGCCATCCTCCGTGTTCTCCTAGTATATAATTTGTTGCCCTGACTCATTCATTACTTACCTATCATTTTTTGTACTATTCCACACACCAATTTTCTGCATACATTGACAACTCGGAGTACAAGAAATGAAAATGTCACAAATTATAACCTGAATGCATGAACCACTCTCTCGCCTGCTCTGGAGTCACAGCATGAGCGGCTTCAAGGAGGGCAAGTTCAGGGAATTCGGCATCCTGCATGCGAATCCACGCTTTGACTGCTGGAAGGTCAAATTCAGCACCACAACAAAAAGTATCCAGTATATGACGCACTACAGCCGAAACTTTCTTCGATTGGGTTGAAATCCGGGGAATAAGGGGGAGAAAAATCAGAAATTGGCCATTAGCTTCGACCACTTCTCGTAGGACTTCAGATTTGTGAATCGCGCAGTTGTCAATACTATTATCTTGAGGGTAAGGCCTCATCTTCGGCAGCTGACGAAGGATCAGATAATGTAGATGAGAATGATACTATGCGCACCACATCGTTCACAATGAAATCAAAAAAGATATCTTCACCAACCGAGCCCGGAACAACAGACATCGCCTCATACCCATCCAACGACATCGCCGCGACTAGACTGTATCGGTCACCCCTCATAAAATTGACATGGATCGTGGCTCGTTGGCCGGACGGTGTGCGGCCATAGTGTCGATATATCGTTCGATCCGAGTCGTCCTTACTTGTCTCGTCAACCATGACAAGTTGTTGGGCAACACGATGAAGCCTCATCTCATCCATCCACTCCTCCCTCAAGTCGTCATCGCCGCCGCATTGTGACGCATCCTGTAGGTAAGACCTGCATCACGAACATTGTCATGTAATGCTGATCGAGACATCCCACTGCCGCAGGCGACGACAAGCCATTCCTGGATCTCATCGAGGAACAACTGCGGGGCCTCCTCAAGCAGTACGAACAGATCATGAGTCATGTCAGCATTCAGGGCGTTCTTTCACGTCTTTACCGATGAGCTTTCAAGATAGTGCACGGCAATGTCCGGATCAGCGTGGTCGGCTCCCCACCGGATATGACGGTGCCTCACATCGGGATGAGTACAAGAGCAACCGGTATACAGTAGTTGCTGTACAGCGCTTGTTTGCACCGTGACATGGGTAAATTAACTATCAACTTCACATGAGGCAAAAAACGTAAATCACACCTTGGGCCGTACAGAAGAAGTTGCCTATGTACCCTCTGATTATGACTCACTCGATACTCAATGAGCTGAATTAATTCCGAAGGCCATGAACGGGGCAAGCTAGCCACATGACACTGAGTCATGAATTCCTCACGATGAACAAGGCGGCTGGTACCAGAACCGAGTGCCATTTCATAGGCATATTCGGGTTCTTGTTATGATGAGGCCAATCTCTTCTTTCCATGACCATCAGTTTTCATTATGATCTGGTTATTTGGTTGGTATTGGAGTGATGACAAGTTACAACCACACCTACGCTGGCTGGCAGTTCATTTCATCCTTTTGACTTATGCTAATACTTATTTCACCAGTGTTAGATTGAATACATGCCAGAGAACTTCAACTTGAGAGAATATATTAGGTTTGTATATTTTCACACTTTTCTCTGCGCCAAACTTATCTGGTGACTAAGACATATTTATAGTTTTGGGTGAAACCTGGCCCTTGTTCTTCTGGAGCCGGTGGAACGTCACGGTGAGTCCACAGATATGATGTAAATCCAATGACGAATGGTCTGCGGACCCGGGCGAGGTGCACTCTCCTGCTCCTGCAAACCACGTTTATCGCGGTTCTTTATTCAGTTATTTCGTCACGTCCTACATCAACATTCTACTCAGTGTAATTTGCTAGATCGAGTTTGGTCAAGCAAACATAGGCGGGGGAGACCAGCATCGGACAATCGCCGCCGAAACCACTTTTCGCCTCATTGTTCTCAGCTGTTCTCACGTCTGTTGCTCTTCAGAAATGACCCCCAGTCTTTGCAACTGGACAGGCGCCGTTGCTTGGGTGAGTTGAGGATAAGCCTGTAGATACACTTGGAAAATCTATAGCGCTACACTATTGAGCAGTGGAGTGGTATTATGAACAAACCTCAAAGATTTTCCTCATTACTGATATCTCCTCTCCCTTCTTCAACCGGAACGGTCGGATCTACCTCCATCGCCTTCCCACAGTTACAAAGGCGCGATAGACAGTTGTCTGAAGATTCATCCCTGAGAATATTGAATGCCCTTTCGAACACAAGCCCCTTCGCCACACTTCGGCTGGTAGCTGTCAGTGGCCCAGCAACGATGGTATCGTGAATAAACAGAGCCCATCCATCGTTTTGTCTAGTCTCTGGATGACTTGGACTGTTTCTGTCATAATAATAGAGCTTTCTGCCCTTGCCCGGGTGAGATGCCGCTTCCAAACACTCACCGAAAGTAAACGTTATTACACCCCATTTGTGCCGTCCACCGCATCAGCTCGGAAACAGGGTCCAGTCGCAATGACGGTGATAATGCCGCCAGAACGTCGCTTAAGACGAGTTCGGTGATGGATTCCACCTTTTCAAAATTATATCCCGAGTCCACAAGAACGGCCCCCAGAATGCTCTCGAGAACATCACTAAGGGCCTTTGGAGGATCGTATTTCCAACCAGCCTTAACAACATCTTCACCAGACAGTGCTTCCAAAACCGGGACGTACCGACCGATGGCGAAACCGAGTTCCGCGTTGTCTATCAACATTATTTTGTGTAATCCGAGTCGCCTCACCGCGACTGACGCCAGTGCCGGTGAGCAGATGGCACGCGATCGAGCCATACTCAATTGTTCCGACGTGGCCTTGGGGAATTTGTCATACAAATATTTGACGACGACAAGGTCGAGTAGTGCTTGAGATGTCCATCAGAGAGAGAAATCCAGCGCAAGCGCAACAACCCACCATCACCAAGAAACTCTAACCGTTGATACGACGAGCCCCCTGAGGATGAAAACGACGGATGCGTAACGGCCTCCAGTAGAAGTCCACTCTCATGAAATCTGTACCCCAAACTCTCCTGTAAACCATCAAAGAATGCCGGCACACTCGACCCCTCTGGCATCCTTCCATACCTCAAGCTCCACGGCCGCGTCCCACCAAAAGGAAGTCCCAATGCGTCCCCAGTGCGCAAAGCCATTGGAATACCGCCCGTCAAAAAAGCAGCACCGAGCGTTGCTTCCACGCAATCCTGTAGACTGCGTCTTGGGAACTGGCGAAGTGCGTATCGTTCCGGACGTTGCATATCATGATCACTGTCGTCTGATGTGTATATCCAGGCGCGCACATGTTGAATTTCTGATATAAGGAACCGCTCAAGTCCAATTGCCTTTGCACGAGCGAGGAGGTTCCGGTTACAGATACTGTTCTGACGGAGGATGTCCAGTTGGCCTTCGTGTCTATGGGGGTACTTGTTGAAAATATGGACTGTGGTGCAAACTTTGAGGACAGAGTCCCCCAGGGTCTCCAAACGTTGATTGCTGTAAGGGGCGTTTGCACAGGGCAACGTGAAGGCTTCGACAAGAAGATTATCAGTGATGGCGGGGAGCCCAAGCTCGATACGCGCTTGTCGAACACGATAGAGGTCGGTGATACGACGGCATAGTGGTGCCAATACCTCGTATGCACGTCTGATATTTTCTGAGAGGTCTATCCAGCGACAGCAGCCTCGTGGAACCAATATACCATCTGACACGGAAGTCACAAGAACCTTTGTGTCGTTGACGTTCGTGGCATTCAGGTTGTACGTGCCGCAGGCTTGGTGGGACAGACGTGTCGCCTCAATGAGCGGTCCATCCATGGGAACGTCCGGTGTTCTGTTGTGTCCCGTCCATCTGTCAACGAAATAATCCCGGTATGTTGGGAAGCCAGCTTCGCGGGACCCGTCGACCGGTACTGACATCGGTGTCAAGTCATGTCGTATCCTTCGTAGCAATAAAGGCCGTCCGATTTGATGAGCGTTCATGATCATCCGATGGTCACACTCGTCCTCGCGGATGCTGGTCCAATCGTGGCTCCCCCACGGACGGTCGACTAGGCTTTGCATTGCTTCGAAGTCCGGTTGGTTAGACATGTCAAGAGGAACCATGTACAGACCGGGCGGAAATGCCAACGGTCTTAATGTGATACAATACCATATCGCTCTCTTCGTGTATTCTCTCATCAAGACCCTCTGCCGCCTCCCCTCGCCTGCTTGGAAAAGCATCAAACCTGCACCACGAATCCCAACAACAGAGCCATCCCAGAACATCTCAAGGGGAGGGAGCAGTGTCCCTGTGACGAGCCCCCCGACGCATCGCCCATTTACATACACAAGATGCATCCACAACTTTCCTGACATAGTCCACGGATCCCTGACCATCACATCCATAACCTTCAGCACCCCACTGATGTCACCTATGTGCTTTCCGTCTGCATCCTCGTCCCCTTTACCTCGACCGCTCGATACCGGTAACAGGAAGTCGTCGAATACGTTCAGCTCATGCAGACGCTTGATCGCCAGGAATGTCACGGCACGCTTCGCTTCCCGTTTGGAATGCTTTTGTGGGCCTTTGTATACAAGGTCTGGCGGCGGCAATGGGAGGCTGGTGGGCAGATATAACACCACCTCGAAATCGCCCTTATACTTGGGCGCATGCGAAGGCGTGAAGGAATCAGTGGGAATGAGCGAACACAGATAATTAAGCAGGTTGATGGAGTTGTCATAAGTGAGAATGGCACCGGTAGAAGGCACGACATAACGTTCCCTGTCAGCCAAGTCGGCAGAGTCTTCTTCCTCCTCCTCGAGCTCGTTGTCTGCGTCATACATCTGCTCTTCCTGCCGCAATCGATACGCTTGTTTCAACTCAGGTTCGCTCTCTAGGAATGCGCGATACCGTGCTAGATGCATAGCGTTGTCTTTCTCGACCATGATCACGAATGTCGAGGCTTTGTTCCGTGCACGACCTCGGCATTGAACGTATCCGACCATGTGCTGTAATGGATCGAACCTGATGACAATGTCGCAAGCCTGGTTGTCTATGAGTGGTTGCAATGGGAACACGCATGTTCAACTTACCGGAAAGTCGAGACCTTCTTCGGCGACGGATGTTGCAATGACTATTCAAAACCTCGACATCAGATAAACCACAGGAGAATGGAAATAGCTCTCACGGAGATTGATGGCTCCCTCGCGAAACATCTTGATGGCATCATGCTGGTTTCTCAAGCCCATACCTTTCGAGATGCCATCATCCGTTGTCCCCTGTCCGACCACTTCGGCAGCTAGAATGATATCTTTTATCTCGGGTATATATGGTAGGACCTTCGCAAGACACGCTGCAATTTGACGTTGTTCGACAAATATGATACCTTGAAAAGTTGGAGAATAATGTGCAAGTAGTATATCGACCAGAACCTTTATCTTTGGCGAACACCACCCGAGAGTGATGGGGATATGGAGTCCGGTAGGGACTGAGGAATGTTCGAAAAACGAGCAAAAATCTGACAAAATGGCTTGAATCTCGAAGACTTCGGGTGACAGTTTCTTGGGGGAGGGAACATCTATTGACATGTCCATCTCGATGTCCTCATGAACGTCCGGTGTCCAATGGCTGATCAGCTGATAGATTCGGCGTTTAAAATCAGTGTAGAGATACAGTTCAGCACAATATGGGCCCAGGTTATTCAGTGTTACATGATATTTGGTTTCAATGTTGCTCCATGGAATGTCTATGTCCGACCAGCGGTAGAATGAGGTGAGGCAGTGCCACAGAGAAGGGGAAGGATACAGATAAACTTCGGGAGATGGGGGATATATTTTGATGACCTGAGTCATATGTTACATCAGGTTTTTAATCTAGCAGCTAGTGAACACTCACTTCTGCAGGCTTCGGCGCGTGGTCCAACAGTTCATCGAGGTGTTGGCGAACACCAATGACTTTGGCATCCATATTTGACTCCAAGGTAGTCAACGATCCCTCTGGGTCTTTGGTGTTCCAGATGGGAGAAGCAGTCATCGCAAATACCTTGGGTCGCTGAGAGATAGGGGTCTGGAAGTATTCCCGCATGATAACGTTGTATGGATGACTCTTCCGAGCGTGATGACATTCATCAAAGACCATCAAAGACACCTTATGGGGGGCTGCGTTTGCTGCTGATTAAATGTCAAGAATGAGTACATACCTTGTCGATACTCCAGTGTGAATGGGTCAAGAGATTGATAAATATCTGGGCTGAGAGTCCTCAAAAAGACTGTAACTGTGAACACTTGAGAGAATACCTGTCATCACAAAGACATCATGATTTTCAAACCGTTCCTTCCAACCCTTCCGATCCGTCAAATCAAGGTCGAGGGATCCATATAATTTGATGACACGCAACGGTGTCTGCCTGGCAATAAAGTTCCCCTGCTGCTCTACCAGGGTAACTTTTGGGACAAGAAAAATTATCACTTTTTCTCGAGATGATTGGAGAGAAGCAACCCATTTAATCAGGAGAGTGCTGATAAATGTCTTGCCCGAGCCTGTGTCTAACGCCGCGATGACATTGCCTTCCTGAGCACGACAGAATACTTCCTTTTGATAGCGACGAGGTAGTAGGTTCTCTTGAATGGTAATGGCCGCCATGTTCAAAAGGTTCAAGTTAGATAGATTCACGTTGAATTCGAACGCGTTCAACGAACTTGAGGTCACGTTCAGGACTGTTCCCGGGCGGCCCGATCACCTAGCTAAAAGTTCCTCTATCTCGCGCTTTCCATCAAGCTCGAGTCACCTACACACAATATATATCGTACACACGAGATGGACTGCAACACCTCAATCACAAATACACTAACCAGATGAT
>QLPF01001600.1:1966-17565 GCA_003314045.1 Hygrophorus pudorinus
ATGTAGAAGGCGTGTTACAATCGCCTTGTTGAACTACATAGCTCACAAATGTACCAAATACGGTAGCGAATGCTGTTTTGGGCACATCTGATTCTCTGATGCGTACGTGCTCGTATGCATCGGACATGTCCAATTTAGTACGGTACATACCACGAGCCACATCATGACGGATACCGTCTTGATCTGGGAAAGGAGTGACGTCCTTTATGGTATTTTCATTGCGCTTGCGCGCATCTACCACGGTTCTTAACCGTCCGTCTTTCTTGTAGACACATAATAGTGGAGCTGCACTATCTGTCGTGGTTCGCTTCCACCATCCAGCCTTCTCATATCGGGCTACCTTTTCCACTAGCTCGGGGCAGAGTACATCCGGACATCTCGGCATGTGATATGAAGGCTTATAGCTTTCGTCAATGAAATTTATTTCATGCGAAATTCCCCATATGGGAGGCATCTCCAAAGGCACTGGGATCGTTAGGTCTTTTATGCTTTCTGTCCATTTCTGGGTCAGCATTCCACGAGTGTTCGTGTCTATCAACGGCTGTCTGCTGGCATGCTTATGGTGAACTTGTGTGTCCACTTGTTCACTTGGCTTTTTGCCATGAGCTGCCGTTGGCTTTTCATTGTGACCTTCAAGTCACTTCAGCTTTGGATCCTTGCTGGGTCCTGCTACCGCATTGCGGTGTAGCTTAGCTGGCATAGCTGTAGGCTGGTTAGTCCTTTTTATTGGCATTTCCAGGCCAGCCTGCGGTCTTACCATGACCATTTCTTTCTCTTTGCCTTTGCCGGCAATATTATTTATTATAGCTTTGTGGGCTATGACCATGTTGACGGCTCTTTTCATCATAGAAGCTGTATTAGCTTCGACTTTTATGTCCACCATTGGTGGTTTATTTAGCTGTATTAGCTTCTTCCCCCCTTTTGGGGAACCAAAGTCGACTGTATGCTCGACATGGCGTTCGCCATTTATTATGAACGCTGCACATTGTTCCTCTCTGAAGTCGAGCACGACCTTATGCTTGCGCATAAATCCTGATCCTAGTATGATATCATACTGGTCTAGGTTTGCTACGTCTACATAGTGTTCGGCATTGAACTTGCCTAGTTCTAACTTAGCTCTATAGCCATAGTTAATTCAAGAGTGACTGCCTCGGGTTGCCATTTGCAGACCTACTAGGTTTTCCAGTTCAAAGGGTATTTCACCCATAGCGGCTAGATAGTCCAGGGATACCATATTCGTGGTACAGCCGGTGTCTATCAGGACATGCACTTTATATCCGTTGATATAAATATATCCGCTGAGTGAGAGCGGTTTTTCAAAATTCCTCTCTGGCTGTTCGCCAGGTAATGATTTGCGCGATGCTCACATCCTATACACCATAAGAGGTGCGTCAGACAGCGTAGTTGCTGCGTGTGTGTGTGCCTCGTATTGAGGTTTGAGTGGTATTACCACTGACGCGTATGAGGATACATGGTGTTCCTCTTCGTCGGGTTGATAGTCCATGTTGTTTGGACTATATTCATCAGCGCTATCGCCCATGTATTCGTTCATGTCTTCGACATGTTCTTGACCATTTAACTGGTTATGCTCGATCTCATGGACTTCCATGTCCTCTTCCGAGTACAACTCGGGGTCGTACTGTTCACCTTCCAGTGATTCACCCAATGTTGGGTCTTCATCATTTTGATCTGTAATTACTTGAGCTACAGCTGCTCTCGGTTGTGCCGGATAAGGGCAGTTGGGGACTATGTGTCCGAGACTGTTACAACGGTAACACCTTAGATTTGACTTGTCGGTCAGCTTAGGCTTCGCAGCCAGAGCCTGGGCGTTTCCAGTTGCAGCTATATGCTGTTGATTAGACTGGTTAGGTCCTTTACTAAGTGGTACTGAACCATTAGCTGTCCTGTTGACGAAGGACTGATTACTCGGTTTCTTCGTATATCCATTGGATTTATATGACAGTTTCTGAGGCTGATATTTAGTTACAGTAGCCGTAAGGTTACTACTATTTGTCGAGGGTTTACTCATAGTATTTGAGCTTGTGCTCGATTTTCTTTGGCTTGCATAGGACCGAGCTTCCTCTACTTGCTGTGTGACCCTTAGCAGGTCATCTATAGTAGATTGTTCGGTGGTATAACTGTTTTCTAATATCCGGTTGGATATGTGGTCATTGAGACCAACCAGGAATCGCCTTCTAATGCGATATTTATCTGGTAATTCTACCATTCGTTGGGCAAACGCCCGTAAAGAATTGTAGAATTCTATTACAGTTGACTTATTTTGCATTAATGCATCGAATTTGTCCGCTGCATCCTGGCTAGAGGATTGATGAACGAAACATTCTTTTAACGCTCGTACTGTCAAACGTCCATATGTCGGCATCGACATCATTTGTATCAATGGTTTGTTCAAACCATTCTATTGCTGCACCTGTGAGGGTAGTACCAAGCAGGTTTACCCTCAATTGGTCGGTATCTGCAGTTAGCAGTTGGTATATCTTGAAGTGCCTTAGTAGGGCCGCAAGATATTTTTCAAACTCTGCTCGAGTTGTTTCGCCCTTATAAGAGGGTAATGATAGTTTCAAACCTATTTTTCTCACTTGTACTGAGCAAGGAGTTTCATTATATGCGGCATTGTATGCTGCATGTATCATAGTGATTACTCGCTCTGATGTCGCGTTAACGACAGATGTGATTGGTTTAGCACCTCGGTTGAGCCCGTGTGTGCTTATACCAGCAGTGGTATCTAACCTATTGGTGTCAAAGATCACCAATGACTTACGAGGTCCTTGACTTCGTGGAAACTCTGCATTAGAGTTGGTTTGCAATACCCTATTAGGGGGAATATGAGCAATGTTTGCACTCATGGACGCAGGTACGTCGTGTCCAGTTATTAACTTAGACGGTTGAAGTATCAACAGTTTCTGCTGTGAGACTTTTCGTCTATGGGTGGTAGTTTCAGCCGTATGCTTTTTATTGGCCTTTGCCTTTTCATCATAGATGGCTTGTCGAGCTATCTCATCTATCTGATTATTGTAATCGTCAACAGATTCTTCCTCTTGTCGACGGGTTTGCTGGTCTAATCGACCAGTCATTATTGATTCTCGCTTTGCGAATATTTCATGTTCTATGTGTAAAGCTGAAATAGCTTCCTGTTGTAGTTTGTTTGTATTGGCTACTGGCCTATACAATATTCCATTGCTGGAATTGATTTCGGGCTGATTAGCAGTTGTAGTGTTTATTTCCTGCAGACTAGCAGGCCGCGATGCATAGGAGGCATGCGTGGATTCCCCTGTAGTGAGCGGGCTTATGTATGTATCAACTGGCACTACAGTGGTTACAGCTGGTTTAGCTGGTGATGCTGGTTGTCGGCTGGCGTTCCGATGCCCTTTCAAGGCATATTCATCATTATGATCAGATCTTATCTGATGTATCTCAGTCAGATAACTGTTGTAATGAGCCTCCATACGGTCATCTATAGCTTCTAGCTCGTTTAGACATGCTTGTAGCGTGGATTTTTCTTTCTTTCTTGCAGCTCGATGCTGTTCCATGTCCGTGTGGACTCTCAATTCTAGGTGGTCGAGCTGTATACTCATTCGGGTTTTAACCAGAATGTCTTTCGGGTCTATTCAACCTTCAGTCTGATTGACAACCATGCTGGTTGCTGATCCACCACCTATTGAAGGTGTTTTTCTACGCGTGGGTGAGCTATATGCCAATGGCATAGGGGGCGCTCTCGCGTTCTCCGAGTTTCATGACCGGGGAGCCGGCGTTCGTCTATCCACTGGGGATTCCCAGTGGTTTGTAGGATAGTCATTACTGACATCATCATATTCTGCCGCATCACTGTGGGTAATAGGGCTGTTAGCCCTGTGAGCCGATTCCGAGACTTGCGAGGCTTTATAAGTGGAGTCTCGCTGGAGGGGGGTACATTCGGTAATGGGGTGGTTTACATCCCGTAATTGGGGTGGACTTCCCTGTTGGGATGATCTATGGGACCGGATGGACATCCGGGTTGTCGATTTCACTTATCGACGGGATTCGGCTATGAATGCACTAGATCGTGTGCGTTCTGAATCGTATTACTACGACATGCATTGTGATTGCGATTGCTTGCTGATATGAACTAACGTTCGATTTCATAGTGTACGGCGAGAGCTATACTCAAGCCGTTCGGGCTTTTTCATATCTGTTCGATGAGGCCCTTTAGGGTGCCTAATAGGACTTTTTTATAGTCAAGGTATCTAACCACGAGCGGCTTATGACTATGTCGTATAACCAATGTATCTAACCTTGTTAAAGGCTTATGGCAATTACAGTCAATTCAGAACCGTTTTAAGGGTTGTTTGGCTGTGAAAAAAAGTATAAACTTGTGTAGGGCTAGTTAAAGCCCCAGTACAAGTGGGAATGAGATAGATAAAGACTGTGTACTCACTATGCACTATTCACAGATCCAAATCAATATATTTGGGTAATGAATGTATATGCTGTTTATGAGGGTTGTAGTAGTTAAGTATATAGTTATTGTGCGACGCGGACGGTGTACTATACAGTTGTTTGTACGTGTGTATATTGTGGCACACATGTCCGCGGTAAATAATGATAATAAAATAATAAAATAATAAAATAATAAGAGGATAAGGAGATTAATGAAAGTAACAAGGAATCATAGATTCCTTACACTTAGGGCCTCTGATCAATGTGGTGTGGTCCAAACTTCCATTCATTAGGGCCTGTTATGTAATTTTTTTAACCAAAGTAATTACACCGGCATAAGGAGAAATTTTACCTTGTTGTCCATACCACATTTTTCACCAGAAGTTGGTGATTTGTCTTCGTCACTGCTAATCTATCTGCATGTTAGTTATAACTTGAGATATCAGCGGTGCATTCCTACCAAGATGTATCCACTGTGCAGTTCGAGCCATCCTACAGCCTGCTCAACATCAGACCAAGCCAGAACTTTGATCTGACGTCTGGCAGAATTGATCGTGTCGCCTTGGGACGGAGAAGTGCCAACCTTCTATTCATATTGAGCCCTGAAGTCGGAGTTGAATTAGGGAAGCATACCTGACTATGATTGGTGTCTTTTACTGTAGCACACCTGATGATTTCAGATTTGGGCCTAACATCTGGGCGAGTATGCCTGGGGGGGATTGGAGGTGGTTCACAGGTACTACCACAGAGTTGGCCCGCTGAGCAAACAATTAAGGGTGGTTGTTCCGAGACGGGTTCCCCCATAATCTCCTCACAAGTATTTGTTCCAAGATTCAAATCGCGCACAAACAAATCTAGTTTACCGGTACATTATTAGTCCAAAAATTAGCGGAGGAAAAAGCGTGAGACACTTGCTGTGAAGATTGACAGTGGTCAACGGTTCTGCTTTATCATTGGATGTGATTTGTGTCATCTTGAGCTGGAAGAGAGTGAGTTTGTTGGCTAGGTGATGAAACAATTTTGTCAGACTTCTTGCTAATTTATAGAGGAACTTCAGTTCCACCGTTCCGAGATTTTTTGCCTGTTATATAATGTGAAGGAATGTTAATTAGTTGATGACTGGTTGAAGATAAGTATGCGGGCAAAAACCATGTACTTACCGCCCAATGCCTCGACAGTCTTGGGCCACACCGGCCCAGTTGCTATGGCTCACCAATGAACTAGCCGATTTTGTCGAATCTCAAGAGAAAAAAACTCTCTGAACCTACTGGAAGCCTTTTTATGCTTGCTAGTTCAAGGACTTCCCCCTTGGTGATCCAACCGCTGAGCAGATTGAGGCATGCGAGGGTGATAGTGAGAAGGCAGCTTCGAAAAATCTGAAGGGCACGAAAACTGTGAGCTTGAACATTGAAATGGTATTTTATACAGACATACTGATTATTTAACTGTTTTTAGCGACTTTACTATTGGATGTTCAATCATTGTCGCGCCACGAGTTCTGGGTTCGGGACGAAGAAGATTCTTGATCTTACGGCCAAACAGAAATCACAGCAGCTCCAACCGATTCATGCATATTCAAAGCTGTATCATCAAAAATAGAAGTTAGTCTTACAACAAGAATACAAGACATACAAAGAAAACTTACCTGAGGGGGAGAAAATGACGAAGAGGCTCCCATTTGAGATAGCTCGTTTGCATGAGGAACTAGAGAGAGAGTCGCCTGAGGTGAAGGCCGAGATTGAAGCTTATCGCCTACACGAGCCTATAGACGATGATGGACCACCAGATAAACAGACTCTTCTGAAATATTAATTGTAAGCATTTGGTCTACATATACAATTACCTAATTAAATTATCATGATAGAGGGATTGACATGCTCCATAATACATTGGAAGCTGCTTCGGACCAACTTCAGAAGCATACTGGATGTGCAGTCTTTATTTTTGTTGGCGGGCCGAACCCACATCTAAATGGAAAAATTACAACATGGGTGTAAGTCTAGATTTAGAATGCTTTCCACCTCATGGTGTTGATCCATTGATTACAGTGCAAGTCGTGGTAAAACAGCCTCGGGACTTCAACTTGAAGACACTATTTCAGACTGGGATGCAATGATTGAGCCTTTGGAAACATTTGTGTGCGACACTTTTTGTGAGTAGTCATCACTGCCATATTTCTGTGATTTCGTTTGATGTTTGGTTTAGCACCCGATGTGTGTGCACAACGCTCCCTTGGTCAATTCTCTAATCAAGAAGATGTTGATGGGATTGTCCATCAGAACCCGTCGTTGGAGTCGCAACCTTCGGTTCAACCTGCTGAAAGCGCTATCGATGACAACAGGTCCCCCCTCAACCTCCATGACCAGCTGTCAGAATCTCAACCAGCTGTTCAACCTGTTGAAAAAATTGTGCATCATCTAGCACCCTGTTCGGATAATATGAGAGCTGCCACTTCTGAAGCTACAGGTGTCGCTGGACACAGCACTTCACAGTCCGTTCACCCTGACAATGGTGCCATGGGCGCGAGCAACCCCGCTTCCGATGTCACTGGACGTAACATTCCTCCACAGTCCATCCAACCTGACGCTGGTGCCACGATGAACCCCGCTTCCCGTGCTACAGGTGTCGCTGGACACAGCACTTCACAGTCCGTTCACCCTGACATTGGTGCTATGGGTGCAAGCGACCCCGCTTCCGATGTTGCCAGACATAAAATTCTTCCACAGTCTGTTCAACCTAACACTGGTGCCATGATGAATCCCGCTTCCCGTGCTACAGGTGCGAGCAACCCCACTTCCGATGCTATAGGCGCTACTGGACGTAACACTCCTCCACAGTCCATTCAACATGATGCTCCTCCCGTTGTTACAGGACCCTCTTCTGATAGCTTTGCTCTTGTTTCAAAGGGGTGTGCTGACAATCCATCCACTGCTTGGATCCCCAAGAGTGAAAAGTGTTTGCGTGCCTATAATCTGGGGGAAGATTGGGAGAAGTTGCTGAATCTATGGATTGAACTAGAGGGTTTGCTTGGGTATCTGGATGGCAATGTGGTAAGTCCCCTCATTTCTTCTATAAATTCCCTCCTAACTGTATAAATACATGCAGCGCGACAACTGGCCTCCAAATAAAGACAAGCTGAAGCCTGAAGAAATTGCGCGGTGGTGCAAATATGCCCGACCACTGGTCCACGATCAACCGAAAAATGTCACTCTCACAAAGCCGAATGAGTATTATTCCTGTTGGCACAAATGGTGGATTGGGCTCCAGCCCCAGTGGCGTGGTGACAAGTGGCCGCTTCATTGTGATAATGGCCTTGCCAGAAATGGCTGGGTGAGTCTGTG
Source organism: Hygrophorus pudorinus (assembly GCA_003314045.1). NCBI lineage: Eukaryota > Fungi > Basidiomycota > Agaricomycetes > Agaricales > Hygrophoraceae > Hygrophorus > Hygrophorus pudorinus. The sequence continues at coordinate 9,745 of QLPF01001600.1, forward strand.
CAGAGGAGGCAAGAACGGAATGTATCTTGTTGTCATTTCCTTGCTCTGGTGGGCCGAGACTTTGCTCCCAAGGGGCTGTGCAAATCTTGGAGTCGAACATACCGATTTTCTCGACGTTGTCAACGATGTCCATTGGGTCTTCCAGAAGATGGTGCAGGGTGTCAGTGGTGACAGTCACCCACTATCTGGTGCTGCCGACATGCATTCTCAAGGACCCTGCCCAACAATTGTTGCCAAGTCTCTGAGCAAAAAGGCAGTCCGGGTTCCCAGTGGAAGGAAGGCCACAAAACGCCATGCCAAAAGTGAAGCAACAGGGAAGAAGAAGAAATGGTAATTATAACCTATTGAGCGAAGCTGACAGTTCTAAAGCCGACATCAATGAAGACTCACTTTGCTCGCCCCCTAGAATTTTGCCTTTGGTATCTTTTATATCCCACTGGCTTTTGCACCGCCATCTTTTTTTGCTTTTGATCTTGTATCCTGCTGCCTTTCCCAATCCTGCTTGCACCATTCCCATCTCGCCGCCATCTTTTTCGTGCCATTTTTGCATGTTTTTGCACATTTTCGCCAGCTATTTTCATGTCATCCCCGCCATCCTGTGGCCATCTTTTTCACTTTTTTGCCCGCGGTTTGCGTCACTCCCATCTTAACTGCTGTGCTGCTTTTTCACTGCTTTTTCGCCTGGTATTCTCCCTGCTCTTTTCGCTATGATCTACGCTTTTTTTGTACTGTTTCTGCACTATTTGTGGTAAAGTTTTGCCATGAGATTTCTGTCATTGGCTCTGTGGGTAGAGTTACAATCTGTCTTTCCCGCTGACCTGTTAACATACCTGTCAACGATCTGTGAGTTTATGACAAATAGTCATAGGCTCGCATGTAATACACTTTGTATGGTGTGGTAAACTTCATAATATTGTAACAATGGGTATCTCCTAGTAGTGAGACCCTTGCCAAGGCAGGGGTTGTATACAAGCTGACAGGACCACTGATGTCCATATGCATGCATAGCGGTGGTAGCAAACATAAGGTGCTCAGTAATTGATAATGGAAGAAAATCATACTAGTGTTTATCAAGGCCATGAGAATGGGTCGAGAGTGTTGTATGCAACTTACCAGATTCAGTCTCCTGTCAAGCACACATTCGACATTATAGAGAGCACAGGTTGTGGCGTGAGACAGTACCAGAGAGAAGAAGTGCTCGAGAAGAGCAACAGCATACTTTTGCTGCTCCTCCGGTGTATCTATATTGGCGAAAAAAAGGGGATGTCATGCCGGCACACAAGGCACATCAGACCTGTGTTGTCGAAGAGTTCCATAGATGCTTTCTGTTTGCAGCCATCAGCAGCCTCATGTGATTTCTCACAATCATTGACTGCCTCATCGGGTACTTTAGGACGATAGACCTTTGGGGTGGCCTTGCATTCACATTCAATCCGGCAGCCCACACAATCAACCTGCTCTTTTGAAAGGAGATACTCAGGATTATAGAAATTGGGGGAGTCGCCTGCTGAGGTTCGGTGATGATGATGGAAATTCCCATCCGTAGCAATATGGAAATCAGCGCCTCTAGATAATAAGCTAGGTTTACAAGTTTACAATGAAAATTATAATCCAGACTTACTCTTGAAATGTTCGACCAAACATTGTTTCTCTGAAACAAGCTGGGCAACATTGCCGGAGGATGCGAGCACACTGGCCAGGATGTAGTTTCGGGGCAGACTCAGAGAGGGGGCTGGTTAGGGTGGGCAGGGGTTCAATTGGTTGGGTTGGGTGGGGAGTATCATTGCTTGAGTATGTCGAGGGTGGTTCTATGGAAGCCGCTAGACTCTTAGGCACAAAGGTGTTTTGAATAGTATTATCAGATGCTTCAATTGCTGTGTCGACTTCTCGTTGGACACTAAGACGAAGGGAGTCATGCCACTGGATCGCATATCCAAGGCTGCGGCGAAAAGCATCATGAACGACTTCTCCCTGCCAGTGGGGTAATATTGAGATAAATGTATCCAAAGAATGTGACTTACCTACCTTGCTATTTAGCATATGTAAACTGCGCCAGCTGTAGAATGGGTGGAGTGCCGCAGCCATGGCATTTACAGCGTCACAGGATCTTTCAAAAAGTGCATGATAGAACTCCAAGAGGTTGAGTGAGATCGCCATGCGAGGCTGAGATGGGGCTGTAGGGAAGAGTCCATTTTTGACAAGCAATTGAGGTATGGTGACACATTGGCATCCCGCAACACTAATTGTCTTGAAATCTTGATTGATATGTCAGGAATGAAACCTCATGAGATGAGCTGACTTACGGTCAAAATATAAGCATATTATTTTCATGTCTTTCGGGACACATGCTAGTTGCTTGCACTTGCTTTGCAAATCTGTGATGGGGGTGACCACAATGCCCCTGGAATTGGATGTGTAAGTTATGAGTGAGTTAACTAGTGAAGGAAGGATGCCTCTCCAGGCTGCGTAAAGCCTGGCAGACTCTGTCTGGCAACATTCGTCGGGAAGCCTTGGGAAATTGAGGTGGTTCAGGCTGCAGCTCAGGATCAATGTCCTGCCATATGTCGGCATTGATATTCTGAGACCTAAATGTATATTTAGACTCGGTCTTTATGTGACCTGAGCTCTGCGTGCCACAGTGTACAATCTATCGTTGCGGCAACTGCCAGCGTCAATGCACTCAAGACCAAATAATGCTCAGCCACACCTCTGAGTCGCACCGCCATCTCGCTCGTGAACTTTAGACCCACTGTAGTAAGTTCAATTGATCTATGCTAATGTACTTTCTAATGTAGTGTTTTTCCATATGGGTGGAGCGCGACTTGGTTGTGTTCAACCAATATCCGGGCCATCAAATCCAAGCCCAGGCTCAACACCAACATCCCACGCTCACCCGAGCCAGCAGCATCCACCACCATCCACATCGTCACAACTATAAACACAGATGGATAGACGAAACACAGCAGGGGGTGGTGCTTCCACCCCCACTGATCAAAGTACGTGTACTCAGCTTCAACTCGTCATCCCGGCACCACCAGTCCGTCTTGTCAAACGGGAATGCCCAACACGACACAGGAGAGGTGGCTTGAAAGTATGCAGCTGGGGTGGTGCGCCCACCCTAGCTGCAACAGGTATGTTTCCTTGTTACTACCTATTTAATGAATTTGCTCATATATGGTGTCTTCACCTGCCATCTCGCCCGCAAATGCGAGACAGTGCCTTTGTTACCCAATGTCACCTGCCTGTCTCATTCTATGAGGTGGGTGCATCATCAATACACCCCACCCCACACCCTCCTGTCTCGTCATCTACCACCACCCACCTCACGCCGTCTCCCGTGAAAATGAGGGACGGTGTGTTCATTCATGGCCTACCCCCAGGCCCCCACCCCATGCTGTCTCCCATGCAAATGCAGGACGGCATGCTTGTTTTAGTTAATATACTAATACAATATGTAGTAACTTTAGTTAAATAATATATATATCTACTACATAGATATGTGCAGTGTGCAAGCACCCGCACAGTTTGTGACTTAACTGCAGGTAAACTCGAAGTTTTGGCAGGTTACCCGTGGTATGATGGGTGATGGGTGCGGTGTGACTAAATGTCACCCGCAGTGTGTCCTGTGACCCACCTTAGTTGTGGGTACTATCTGGACCGAAGCAACACGACTGATTTTGCACCTACCAAAATAGTGGGGTGCTAGGAGTGAGTGTGGGAGAAATGCCAAGAGTGGTTGCAATGCATATATTGTGAATCAGTATTTTCCTAACACCCACTGGTTTTAAAAAAAAAATCATGGCATATTATATGTTAATTTAAGCAGGACTCAGACCTGCCGTGCAAAGCAGCAGCCCACTAAAACAAGTCCATGGGGCAACATTCCGAGTCATCGACTTGCACAAGATTGTCGCTAGTTTTGAATGAGGATGCATCGGATATGGAGTGTTGAAGAAGTTGTAGTTTTTCTAGCAGCCGCCATCTTTTGCTTTCTTGGCTGGGGGGTGAACAAATACTGTCATCTTCTTCTTGTCCCGGCTTTTCTTAGGACTTTGAAAATGTTTTCCAAGCCCACGTGTAACGAGTTGTTGTCCACGCTGTGTTTCAGCAGGCTTGCACATAATGGTAAGAATTGTGATAAGAACCACGATAAGAACCGCGATAAGATTTGTGAGGACTCGGACTTGAAATTCACAGAACTACAACTGCAATGGTTACTGGTGGCCAGAGAGCTCGCTACAGTTCCACAAGCCTCTACAGTCATCTCACAGATATCACCAAGAGGATCCTGCGAGGCAGAAGCTATTTTAAAAATTTGTATTAAATATGATGGGGAGATACTCGGTCTCTTAGAGGTGTTTCCCATTACATAGAAACCGGGTCCAAGGGACCTCAGGAACCACTCAGAAGTGCTGCCTTAGGTGAGAATTTTCATTACAGGCAGTTTTCTTGTACATGCTTGGTCTGCTTCACTTTTCTAGTACTCTGTGTGTAAAATTTCTCAATATCATATTGTTTATGGCGCCTGTAAAACCGACACACCACCCGCATCAGACACGCTACATTGAGCTTTCGCGCGCATCCATATAATTTACACCCGCGCGCCACATTTATGTTGCGCGGACCCCAAAATAATAAATGAGTCAATGGAACGCCATAGTTCACTGGATGTTACAGCGTATTCGGAAAAGTATGGCCTTTGAAAAAAAGTGCCGTGTGCGGCTGGGAGGCGAGAAACATGTCCTGCGCGGCACACAGGCCTCATCAAATAATTTTCGGCCTGATTGCACTGGCACGGACTGGCTCTTTTCCTACTTACTCAAGCGGATATTCGGTGAGCTGCACTGGCAGGAACTCAAAGTACACAACGCATAAATGTGGATCAGTTTATATTGTGAACACGACATCTCAACATCTCTGGAGGTCGTGCTGAGTGCTCAGCGCTCAGCGCTCAGGCACGGTTACTCGGAGGCATTTGTTGCCTCGCGACGATCGCAACCTTCAGGCTTCAAGTTCCGCAGAAGAATTCTGCATGTGCTAATGCCGGCCTGATAGCTTAATCATGATCATAATGTGCCCACGCCGTGTTGCTCCATTACCCCCAGTGCTACCAGCCATTTGCATTCGTACTGGTTGCATTCATGAACTTGAAGTTAAGCTATCCTATCACAAGAGTGCGATTGCTTTCAATTCCGATGTCTTACATTTCTGAGAACTGAAATCCAGGACTACCCATGGCATTATTTCACACCTGCTGCGTTAACGCTTTCTGCTTCAGTGCTCGCTGCCCTGACCGTGATCAATGGCAAGTCACCTATTGCTCATTCCAAAGACCGCACTTCGTAATATTTTATCATGATCAGTCATCGCGGTGGGCTATGAAACCGTCACGGTGGTACGCGATAACTTCAATGCTACGCAAGCGAATTGGTGGTGGGCGCTAGTAAAGTTCTGTTAGCTGCCGTATAATGCTCATTTTGGAGAACAGGAGTTCGCCTTTCTTTGACCGCAAACCCACATGTGACGCACACCAATTCGATTTTGGAGACGTCTTCTTCACCAACGTCTCCATGTTCAAATACAGCATCGATTTCATCGAGCAGTCGGACAGCTTTTTGTACTCGGACGTGCCCCTGGGCGCGATATGTACCTCGGTCTATTATGGCGTCAAGGTGGATCCAACACAGATGTCTGTGGAGACCATGGTAGGTCTGGTACATCTTCCAACAATAGACGAAGCTAACAAATGATATCGGGGTCAAAAACAAGGCCGGGCTTACATGCAGCGGAAACAATAATGCGACTGTCGACATTCTGCTATCGTACGCCACACGCATGCTTATTGACGGAAGGCAGTTTTGGAAGTCATCTGCTTCTGTGGGCACGACTTTGCTTGATAACCTCGCGTTCGACCTGCTGGTTGGCGTACTGGCTGAATCCACCACCCCAACCACGACGATCAACACCTTAGAGGCGGGTGCCGTAACCTGTGACGGATTCGGCGCTACCACCAGTATTAATATCACATCAGCAGCACAAGTCACAGCATGCGCCAATGGTTCCGTTCCCCTATTTATCACAGATCTCGTGCTTACCTACACCAACCGCTCGCTCGATTGGATAAGCCCAACCCCACCAACAGATTCTATACCCAACCTTCCGGCGACCTTGGCAGAGTCGATTCCCAACTACTTGCGAGCAGCATCGGCGACGATCCTCATGGACATGGGAATCTGGAACAATAATTCGATTTTAGCCTCTCCCGCCTCGTTTAATGCGTCCATAACGCCAAACACCGCCATCAGCAATTTCCTGAGCCAAAACGGGTCGTTCATTCCGGGGCGCGTAGCGTCCTCAGCCTCAATATTGCGAGCGAACCCTTCTGATTTCACGGTCCCTGTAGAAAGTCGTACCCCCGCGGTCATAGCTATAAGCTATGTCTGCCATGACCAGCGAAGGAAAAGTACCTTTAGCTTCATTATTTGTGAGTTGTTCGTTTGTCACGGGTTGAAGCCTCACTGAATCATTCCGCTATCTAGCCGTTGTCGTAGCAGACATGTCCATGTTCGCAGCCTTTTGGGGAGCATTTGTGGCCATAACGTCATATTTTGCATCCCGTGTTGCATCCCGTTTTGCATTCGAAGAGGACTCTGATGTTCAAAAGGCACTTGAAGAGCAGCCATTTGTGAGCGCAGATGGTTTGGTTAGACAAGGATGATGGATGTTTGCATTGTTGTACTTTCCTGGACTGCGACCGTGTCTTTTTGTCGTCGTGCTATGTTTACTAGTCTCCAAACCGCCCTCCGACACTGATCATGTACCTTCGGAACTTGGATATTTGTTGACCAAGTGCCGAGACTTTTCCAACAACTAACTCACAATTTACTGTACACTACTCGAAGAAATCAGAAGTGTGACATGTAGATGACGAACGCACACCCGAAGCACACAAAAACCGAGACATTGCAAGAATGCAGAGGGGCGACGTATTTGAACAGGGCAAGCGGTGTGACACGGCGGCAAAGAGGGCTCATAGTGAAAATAAATTGACATATACCAAAGTCGAGACCACAGTTGGATTTCAGTTATATACCACGTCGACTGCTCTGGTCAAATTACACACTGTGCTCTGACTGGGTCAGTCAACTAACCAAGCATAGCATTACAGACTCACCTAGCAGTCAGTTGTGGGGGCCTCTGTCTCCAGAACACATCCCTTCGCGTCCAACCTCCATTTGATCGGGCCCCAATTTTCGTGTTGGAGGAACTCATCCCAGCAGCCATGTAAGACAATCCTCTGGAGCGCAGGCAGCATAGGACCCGAAAATAGCTCGAAAAGTCTCTGAATATGACCCCACGGCTCAGTATAGTTCGACAAGGTGAAGAGACCATGCTTTCTGGCGTGCAGTCGGACACAAGCCAACGACGAGTGCACACGCATGAGTCGTGGGGGCTGGCTGGCTTCAATGCAGAAGTCGAGTTCCTTGAGGTTCGGACAGAGGTCCAGAATTGGAGTGAGCTCCTCGCCCCAGGGTGAAAGGACGGCGTGCGCCAGTGGGTTTGTAACCTCGACCCTGTGCAGTTGTCGACCGAAGGATTGCCACAGCTGGCGACGCGCTGCACCTTTGTGGACTATGATATGCTTCAATGCTGGCATGGACCAAAGGCGAGCCATCGGAACGGAGTGAGGTCCGAGGCGTAAAGTGGTGAGTTTGGGCAGAACGAGACTGACTCCACTTATATACGGCAAATGACCGCCGGAGAAAGCGAGGTACCGCAGACTGGACGTGTAGGGTAAGATAGCTTCGAGATCGTTGAACC
>QLPF01001603.1:0-29095 GCA_003314045.1 Hygrophorus pudorinus
ATGGTTAGAGGCAAGCAATATCGATCAGAACAGACCGTCAAAAAAGCTAGCTGACAAGCGACTCGAGCCATATAAAATTACCAAGAAAATCAACCCGAACGCTTATAAACTCGACTTACCAAAACACTTCAAAATCACCAACAGCTTCAATACATCAAAGTTACGACCATACAATCCCCCCACTATTCCCCATCAACAACGACAACTGCAGAGACTGATAGAAGTAGAAGGAGAAGAAGAGTACGAGGTAGAAGAAATCGTCAATTCAAAGACCCATCGAGGAAAACTCCAATACCTTGTCAAATGGAAAGGATACACCACGGAACACAACACATGGGAACCCGAGATAAACCTACGGAACGCGAAGAAGAAGATCGATGAGTACCATAGAAAACATCTTAATGCTCCTTGTCGCATCCGATCTACCACTTACAAGATCAATTCTACCACCTTCAAAAAGATTCCTTTTTCGACCACTTGAAACCTTAACTGATTTCCAAGCCACTATCGACGAAGCCAGACAGACGAGAAACATTCCTACAGAACCCTTAAAAACCTTTATACCGACATTCACCGACGCCACACCAAAAACCATAAACAAAACCAAACGTCATGAAAAACGCAATCCCGATTCCTTCACCACAGACATGACCGTAACCATCGAACCATCCCGTATGGCAAAAATCTACGATGGAACGAAAACGTCCTTAAGGAGTCCAAATCACCTACCACGCCAAGTCAAATACCTTTGGCTTTATGAAGTTGGTTCTGTACGAGCGATCACCACCGTTTTATCCGTCCTCCCCTCTATATCTTCAGACTCTGAAGGAATGTACACCTATCCCATCTATCGCGTCTACAAACTCCGAAATCCCATAACGTTGTTCACCACCAAACAACTTCATGACGCCAAAATCGTTCCATACCCTCACGAAACTCATCCGTCGATAATCGCCAATTATGAACTTGACGAAATGATCCAAGTACAACCTCGTGTGGACACGAGTCTTGAAGAGGGGGTGATGTCATGATATGTCAATTCCTTTATCTTTTCCTTTACCTTTCATCCATATTCCTCCATTACACGCATTCGGATTACTCATACACGCTTACTATCATCCGATGCTTACTCATTGTTTCATATGTCATTCCGACGGTTTACTCATCATTCCGACGGATTACTCATACATAGTTACATCATCCCAACGGGATGCACGGACCAGGGCTTACGCGTCCCCTTCTATAGCATTCCATACCATTCTTTGTATTAGTCATACAAACCTATAAAAGCACCAGAGTTCGACTGGAAACCCCAGCTCGAATCTCTTGGGATTACCGCTAAAGCGCATACCCTTCAGTCTTCAGAACTCACCACCACTCTCGCCTCTCACCTTATACATCATCCTCGGTTCTTACGAACCAACTCTTACACAAACACACAACTCTTACTATTTGTAGGGACACTATTAGCGTCGCCCTAACAGGATGGAAGAATGTAAGTCACTTTCCTCTCAATAGGTGCTCATATGTAGTGTATGTCACGGGTACGGGTATACCCGCGGGTTTTTCCACGGGTACAGCCACGGGTACGGGTACGGGTACAGACATTGTACCCACGAAAAGATAGACCCCTGGAAATGTACCCGTGGGCCATATTTTCTAATTCTTCAGATATCTGTGTAAATATTTTCTAGTACTAATATTACTTTCTACAATTGATTTCCGGCCATCCAAAGTAGGTTTTGTATTTTGTTCAAGCCACGGGTGTGTGATTTTCGCTCACACTCAACCTCAGCCACCCACCTCAAGACACCAACAACTGCTCGAGAAAGCGGTAACCGCGGGCAAACAAGGTAAGTACCATGCAATTTATAACTTTATTAATATACTGTATATATATATAGGTAGATTTCGTGCCCGAACGCGAAACAACGCGTCTGACGTGGCACCACCACCTGTGCAAACGCACACACGAACATCGGCACCCTGCCGTCTCGCTCCAAACGTGAGACAGCCACGTCGTCCCTAGTTCCACCCCACCACCACCGTCCCGCCCTGTGAGTCGCATCCCCACTGGCCGTCTCGCATCAAACGCGAGACGGCCACGTCGTTTCTCATTCCACCCCACCCTGGCCTCATCCCCACCAGCCGTCTCACATCAAACGCGAGATGGCCACGTCGTCCCTAGTTCCACCCCACCACCACCATCCCGCCCTGTGAGTCACACCCCCACCGGCTGTCTCGCTCCAAACGTGAGATGGCCACATCATCCCCTTCACCCACCACACCACCCTGTCCCTCACCCACCTCCACCACGTCACCCAGCCCTGGCCCAGTCCCATCTTCACCCCTCTGCTCATCAAATGAGCGCGAGGGGTGTTTTATTTGTAAATTATGTACATTAAATATAGGTCCCCTCCGCTCCTCAATCGAGCGCGAGGGTTAAATTATACTTAAGCAAGGTAAAATGAAGTACAAGTACACTATATAAGTGACATACCCGCGGGTTACCCGCCCATGGGTACGGGTACGGGTATACCCGGGGTCCAATTGGCTGTACCCACGACCATACCCGGACCCTCACTGGGGGTACGGGTATTTGGCGGGTATGGGTACGGGTACAGCTAAAAATACCCCCGGGTTACCCGTGCAATACACTACTCATATGAAAACTAATGTGGTGATTAATTTAAATCAGTCTATAGAGTAAACTGGCTCAGGGCGAAAGCTAGGTTTGATAGATGGGATGAGGAAGATAAGATGGTGAGGAGTGAGATGACATGGACAGTCTTATACTTTGACCATCAGAAGGAAGTATGGCATAAAAGAGCTGAGATAAGCAAGGGGACAGAGGAATGTGGTCATAGGGCATATGCTTTGAAGCAAGCAGCAATGTGGGGGAAGTTTGTTGAAGAGGGAACCAGGAGGTTCGCAGTTTGGATTTAATTCTGGTGGTCTGATATCAGTCGTGTAGCTAGGCCTGCAAGCATTGAGTTGTAAATAGTATGGAACTGTCTTGGCTGATACGGATTGAGCTATCAATAATATTTTTTGCCCCTAGGGATCCACAATAAGTGCTTCATAATATAATATTTTTCTTCTCAGCCGACACACCGTAAACGGTAGATAATATAATATTTTCTGGGCGGCCGACACGCAGTAAACGGTAGATAATATAATATTTTCTGGTTGGCCGACACACAGTAAGCAGTAGGTAGTATAATATTCTTCAGGTCGGCCGACATGCAGTAAACGGTAAATAATATAATTTTTTTCATCTCGGCCGACACACACTGGCACATCACAAAAACTCTTCCATGTCGGCTGACACGCAGTAAATGCATATAATATTGTTCGGCCGACCCGTAATACAATATATCTCGGCTGACATCGGCCAACATGCAAAGGCTGCTCTTCGTCATTCTCGGCTGTCACACTTTTAGCGTCCATAATTGACTGCATTGGCTGGTGCGGGGGATGAACGTCTGAGATTGTTTGTGTCAGATGAAGACATGATAAGATCATAGTTGTTTCATACCTGTGCTACCGATGTTCTGTATGTTATTGATAGTGACCTGGTTCCCTGCGACATTGTTGAACGTAGATTGACAGGCATCTGTCCCAGAGGCGTTTTCAAAGAGCGGCATACTAGATGATGAACGATGATCAGATGGTATCAAGGTAAAGCTGAGTCAGAATGTGAGTCATTTGGCACTCGCTGTCGATAGGCACCTCTCCTTGGCTCGTTTTCGCAGGCTTCGAAGATTCTGTGTCGGTAGGCCTGACCCCGCACACGAGAATAGAGAAACTATCTAAACTGTACAACTAACTTGGCGAGTTGGACTAAGCATCAACATCCCCAACACTCCCAACACCCCTACCACTACCAACACCACCAACACCACTAAGACCACCAACAACCACAAGGACCTATTGGGAGGGGTCAGTCCACCCCCAAAAGCAAGAATCCTGTGCCCACCAGCGAAAGGCACAATTTATGTGTTTTAATTCGCGTGACACTGCATGCCGGTGTATTCAGAGTCGGTATCAATATTATAACATGGGTGCTTACCCTTTTTGCTACTCGTCCGTTTACGACCTCGTTTACTACCCCCCTGGTTGTATTGGTTGCCCCTGATATATGTGATATGGCAAATATTTAAGACGGCGCTGAACACATTTTTTAAGACAACGTTCATGGTATTAGGAGGTCAGTGCAATGATGCTGAGGACGTGTTTCTGGATGAACAACAGGAACAAATACAAACCTTCATAAAAACATACAGTAGTTATCATCATCAACCTTCCAAGCGGAAAGTGGGGGGAATGAGTGACCTATTATTAAGCGAAAGGAAGAAAAGACCACACACATTTTTGTCATAGTTACCCAGTGGCCAAACACATACCCCAACTAAAAGGAAGAAACCGACAGAATAAGGAAAGGTGGAGGCATTGAATATACTCGTACCAGTACCAAGAATATCTTTGAAACACAGGTGGGGTTAACCTGTTGCACATGGCATAGTTTGACCAGTTCTGAGAATCCCGTTCAACTGCATGTTGTGCCGCCCATCCCACTACCAACACAGCTTCCTACTTCCGAAGGGTACACATGCTTGTAGAGCTCCTACGGTTCAGTAATTCCAGACATTAAGGGCCTCTGCAGTTGCAAATGAGTCAACTCGAGCGACAATGTTGTGGGACACTGTATCGTCACGGTCCAAGCAACAGGAGAAAGCCTTGGGCACAAGAATACATACACCTTTCTTGAAATTGACACACCATTGACCGCCTTCGCTTGCCTAGATATCACACTTGTCGAGATGGCTCAGCTTCATTCACCTCGATGGGCTCCATGTAATGGGTCGGCTTGAACTCCTGATTGAACACTTTTCTCTTTGGATCGTAGCCCGTGGAACAGCTCAGGTCCAACGCACGAGGGACGATATCTTCCCATTCTTCGCATGATAGAGAATGATGCCTCCTGTATACAGAAATTGGAATTACAAAGAACTATCTATATTTGCAATCTGATGCATTGGCATTAAATTATCTAGGAATAATCTCCGTCTCTTGGTGAGATCTACAAATTGATTTCTCGTTGAAATATCCAAATTTTCCAAAAGAGTCTCCTGACAAGCAGACTTGCACCAATGCATTGCCAGCCAGAAGGATGTAACTGGAGTGGACTACAATGCCATAGTTGCCGATGAATTCCGTGTTTTTCTCAATGTCTGGACCAATAATAACTACTTTTTGACCAATGTTTGATGTGATAGGGTGCGCAACATCTTTAGGGACAAATGGTGGTCGCTCTGTGGTCCACTGTGGGCAAAGATACCCAGCAGGGAATGATACCTGAGCCTCTGCAAATCCCATTCTCACAGTAATCGAGCTGTGTGTGTTAGCTGGGGCTGCCGTCAGGGTGGTAAAGCCACACTGGTTCTCGTAACGACCATTATGAAATGATGTCCTGGTGGTTCCCATGATGTGCACATCTAATCTCTTGCCGACAAGTCTTGGTTCAAGGAGCCATTCTCCTAAAACCAATTCTGAGCTACGAATGACTCAGGAAGCAGCAAGTTCATGCTTACCGGGCTTCAATTCTGGCTCATGGTTACTTGACCCAGGCATGACTGAGGATGGGTCCCAGGCTGCATCTAGAGGCTCCTCCTGTACTGACTGCAAAGGAGTGCCAGGTGGCATTGGTGGCCGTCCCTCTGGTGGAGCTGGGGGTAAATATCTCGGTAGCCATCGTGCTTTTTCTAGCAGCAAACCAGAGCTACAAAAATGAGTTATTCAACCCCCCAGGAGGATATTGGGACAGGGGACTTACAATCGCCCCACGACATCTACAATATTCAATGACAGCTTATACTCGACTGGATGTGTTGATACCTTTACATCAACCCATATGCTACCGTCACGCTGCCAGCGAGTTCCTATGACTGTGGCAAAATAGCCTTTCAGTTGCCCCTTCTAGATACGGATCTCCATATGTCTGTACAGATCACGAGCCCCACCAAATCCTGTCATGGTCTCTCTTTTGTCGGTCGGACTAAATGTTGGGCCTGATTGTGACTGAGTCCCCTCGACCTTCTTGCTCGTTGTCAGCCAGTTGATATGAAATATGCAGCCTTTGATCTAAGAAAGGCATCAACCTGAGAAACAGATGTAGGATACCCTGGGCTTACCTCAACACCTGGCTGCTCGTGAGTTCCATGCTTGCTGGACACAATACAATGCTTGTATATTGTGGCATCCTCACCAGACATCTCAACAATGTATCCCATCTCGCCACTGCGTGCACCATGCAGCACCTGCACATAGTCCCCGAGTCCAAACTTCTTGTGGACCTCTGACAAGTGTACTTTGAAACGGCTTATTGTTTGCATTCTGGCTGTTTCCTCTTCGCCCGACTGACAATGGTAATCAGTTTCGGGTTGAAAAACAGCTGTACCGTTCTTGTGGATGTCAACCAGATGCCCTACAAGTCCTCTGAATGTACCGGTGCTAGCCTGGATCCTATCGCTGATCTGCAAAGGGACGACCACAGTGTCGAGAGCCTGGATGACGTCCTTGTCCCCGCTCCATCGAAAATTATCCAGTTCATGCTGGGTTGTATAGATATTCTTGTGGGAGAGATTGGTTAGGTAGATGTTTTTCTCCAAGAGGCCGTTCTTGTAAATGTCATTCTTGAAAATAAATATTTGATTCTGCTTTGTCACTGAATCAGTGCCGTATATGAATTTTACTTGCTCGACATCGAACAGAGCAGCGGGCACAAGTTTTGAAGAGCGCTTGCACTTGCGGTCTGACAAATGGATGCGAGGCACAACATAGACGGTATCCATTTGTTCCAGCAGGTCAAAATCCAGGACAAGCCCCAGGACATCCCGATACTTGCCGCGACATTTGAGGCGTACCCAAGATAGTCTCGTTGGGTGCATCCCGGCCATATCCATCTCTAAAATAGGCACGCACTTGTCCAGGGGCACAACATCAAGAATGGGACGCTGAAGTTGCAAGCGTACGATTCTGCTGACCCCACGCAATACGAACTGAATGTTGTCAATACTCAATGCTTCAACATATACCAAGCCTCTGATGCTGTCCCTGGCAAACACGGATATGATTCCAGTTGGACGTGCTGAACAGACTTGCAAGAACAATTTGTTCCAAACGCCCCACATCGTTCTCCAAGTCATTCCATCAGTACAGTAAATGCAAACTAGCAATATCACGCTGCTCGACCGTCTCGTTGATCGTGAGCTCATCACCAATGAAATCTGTGAGGGATGACCTTAGAGGGTTGCCACCACAGGCGTGCAAGAAGCTCACCCTCCATAAATTCTTCTGAGCTGCTGCCCTCGTCGCTATCATCTGCTATTGCTTCCACATTGAGAAATTTTGTGACTTCGGATGATGCTGAGTCCAGGTGAAACTAAGCATTATATTTGTGAATGAAAATGGCAAGTTGTTCACAACATTGGGATGCTCACTGTCTGTCACTTTGTAGACATTCCCAGTGGCATGAGTCGAGTGAAGGCAAGAGACAGAAGAAGAAATTTTATGTAATCTAATCCAAACAATGACAGTGTCCGGACCCTCAGAAGTTACCGACTACTGTGGAAAGTATTACTATTCTAATCCATACATATCATCCATGGCAAGTTGAAGTTCTGAGTCTGAGTCAGGCTGGGACTCCGAGCGATCGGAACCGCCACCATCATCCTCCGGGCTAATACTACTACCAGTTTTGCCATCATCATCATCATCATCGGAGGGTAGACTCGGAGGGCTTCCGAGTTTGTGCCCCTGAATAACAATTAGTTCCTCCTGTATTTGCGAGTTTTCTGAATTGTCAATTTCCACTTCTTCGCTTTCAGCATCGATCATGTCTGCCTCCTCCTGCCAATGATGAGCATATGTGTGTCCCACTCCAAGCCCCCAATGATATTGCATGACCATGTCCCGATCTACAAAACTAAGATCATATCATATCAATATGTAGAAAGGTGCGGGCCCAGAAAATGCTTACCGGCCAACATAGTATGATCTCCAATCATTTGAGTCCAAAGCTAGACGGGACAGGCCGATGCCATCTGCATGAACCTTGCCTTGTAAAAAGGCAGGCATAATATGGCAACACCATAGAACATCTGCAGGATCTAGGAAACCAAAGGATTCCTCGTGATTCATTGGTGGAAAATGAACACGATCGAGAAATCCAGCATCCCAACCTTGATGCAAAGGACGATCCACCTGATACCATCTAACCCAAAGGAACTCCAGTTGTTGCGCCTGATAATCCATTATGTCATGACCGATATAAATGATGTTGGCATGAAATATGCCTAGAATACACGCATACACAAACAGATGCTCAGAAGGCGAAGGATCGGGATTGAGGATCATGACATTGCGGTGCGAAGTATTGGTATGTACAACATCTTCATCACATCAAACATTGTATGTTGTATAATTGATCCGCATGATACGGTGCTTGTATATGCAGTCCTGTTGCAGCACTACATCCTGCTAGTCGCCGATCGTGACATCTGCATCAGCACCAGAGAGGGGCGGAGAGCTTATGTCCAGGAAGGTAGCAGGCTTGGCTGCATTGAGAATGGATCGGATCCGGGGCAACAAATGTTGTTTCAACTTCGGAATAAATGCCTGCCAGTGGCCAAAGGTGAGGCATAAACTGTAATGGATTCTGTGAAAACTCATACCTTAATTGCTGGAGTGCCAGAATTTTCCTGAATAAACAAGCCTGTATGTTTTGTTTCATTTTGGGATTTACCAATAGCATGATGGACGTCTAGATCGATGGCAACTTTGCCCTCGGCGTTCTTGTTTCCGAAGTTTGAAGTGCGGATCTGACAGATGCATGCTTGACAACACTCTATTCGAGCCATCTGCTTCACAAACTCTTTACGGTCTGTGCGACGGTACCAGCTCTTCGGTGTTCAATTTTCTAGTTCACCCTAAGTACACCAAGAGTTAGGCAATGTCTGGTGCGGCCCAATCTCACTCACCACCTCCGTTGTATATGAGTCGCATGTACCAAACATTTCTATCATGTCTCGATAGTCACCTAGGGAATGATACTTGTATGTTTCTAGATTGAACTTTTTCTGTCGTCGAGTTGTTGTGGTGGTAGTATTCGAGTCTGCACCTTTGGCCTTCTGGCGATTGCGAGCATTAGCTTCACGATCAAGCTTGCATGTGTCAAAGGCAGAACAAGTTGTATTAACAAATGCGCAGAATTGTTGTCCCAAGGAAATAGTTGTGGCATCAAGGATCCTCAATGTGTGATCCGTGTGCATTCGAAGTTTGGTGAGCCCATCAAATACGGGTATAGCACACTAATGACGCTCATTGTCAGATGCCAATCCAAATGGAAAAAATTATACCTGAAGCAAATCTTCAAAATCACGTGCTGCCATCTTCTTCATTTCGGATGAATTGGTGGTGAACTTTCTGATGGTGTCCCGGCAAAATGTTGGCATCTGTCTATATCTTGATTGCTAGGCATCAGTATCAACAATCCAACCAACACTGACAGATGGTATGCACCGAAGGTCCACCTCGTTAATCACCTTTATCTCTTTCTTCACATATCCTTTCCTTCTCGTGCTGTGCACATTATCACCTCATGATTGCCTGCAAGCCTAGCGCGTCCGATTTACGTCCCAATGTAGTAGTACACAGCCACCTGTACCATTTAGCGTATATATTGCAATAAACGAGTAACAGACTTTCTAGTCTGTTATCTCAGGATTACCACCATGTCTATGGGGCTTCCTTCTTAGATGGCTTTCTGGCGACCTCTCCCTTCTCTATTACCCCTCCTCCCTCTCCTCTAACCCTTCGCTCCATTTTCTAGTCTTGTATCTTTAAGGGAATGCCAGTACTTAGTTGTATTTGGTGTCGCCCTGACACTGTGGGGGTGGTAGCTATGGCACTACCAGTGTTATGCAAGGAGCCTCAGGTGTGGCCCTGATTGACACCACTCTCATCTGTGTCTTCATTGAGGCCCTGCAGGGCAATTTCAACTGCCTCGTTGCCATTGTCGTCCTGATTGTCAGCGGTGACCTGGGATGTCTGCGCTGACGAGAAGATGATCTTGTTGTAGAATTTGAATACGTCCTTGACATGCTTATTGTCAGCCCTCATAATAAGAAGCTTTTTGTAGGACTCAAAGTCTTTGTGATAATAAATGCCGGACACAGCGCTGCGCTCTGCTATTTCCTTATCAGGTGACACAAGGAACCGTGCCTGGGGTGCAGGTCAGTATTCTGTTTCGGAGGGTAAGATAAATACATGTGATTCTTACAATAATTGCAACAAATGCAATGGCACCCGGCATAACAGAAGTTAGACCCCACAGTACCCTCAATGTCTTGGGTGACGGGCGTTTGATATTGGTAATTGAATTTGAGCCAAAAAAAACAGCTTTCAGCATCTAGAAGATCAAATAATATGTTAGTGTGCTGTTAATAGACTGCAACGAGTCTTACCCTTGCGAGAAATTCAATCTTGAATACCCGCTTGAAATCCTTCCTGCCGCCAGGAAAGAGAATAGGTGCCCAAACATCATACTTCGTGCTCTCAATGTCATATTTCAGCAGTGCTTGGAACTCAGGTAGCTTCTCCCGATCAAAAGACATTGTGAAATACTATGCCAGCAAGTTGAGCAAGGCTGGCACAACTGTGCAGATACGAAGGATAGCCTGTGACCGACAGTCATTGAGCCTGCTCCAAAACTATACAGGAAATCATAGTTTAGTATTTTCAGATGAGAGCAACTGGAATTACATGCATGAGAACCAAAATGGGAATGGTCCGCCATGATTTTATGTAACCTCTGCAGGATGAAATCATATAGTTCAGCTGCTAAACTTTGCTCGACAGCCATGTCGGACTCATAACGGTCAGGGCTGTCAGCATGGAAAGCCAGCCAGGGACCTTTGAATGCTCTGAGGTCAGTGAGCCAGGGTCAGACCATGATACTAGATTTCCTCCCGAGCATGGCAATTTCTTCATTGTGTGAGGAGATCTCCTTAGGAATGTTGCTCTTGTGCTTCCGTTTGGGCTGGTTAGCTGTGAGTGTTGCATTTTCGAGTCTCAACCTGCACATCTCATGAAGCATCCCATTCAATTTTAATTGAGTAGTCTTGAGTGCCTGACCATTGACCAACATAAGTTTAGCAACAAGATTTTGTTTATGTCAATACATTGACAATTGAATACCTTTTTACAATCTTCTTTTGAAGCACTGTCGCCAGGCAAAACCAAGACCGATTGGTCTGATTCAGTCTCTGAATCATCGGGTGTCGCAGATTCAGATTCGGAGTCCATCAGCAGTCTACGGCTGGAAGGGTCAGACTGGGAGTTTTGTGGCGCCATGGTTGCAAGGTCAACAACGAGCTGTCAACATGTAAACAACACAATATAATGTTTGGAAATTTGATCTAAATTACCCTATTTGGTTGCGACTAGTAATTAAAATTACTATTTAGTTATAATTGCATTAAGTCATTGTAAGTGCCCACTCAATAATTGGAGTTCCTCAACAACTCCTGTTGACACCAAAGCCGAACAGTGACTCAGCGGCTGCAACAAAATTTTAGCCATAACGCAATGAAATAGCTCAATGCACACACCGGAACGACTCCATTTATCATCGGTGCTGCCTGCCTGACAAACTTAAATCTGTAGGATAATGAGACTATGGCGGATAGTATAAGGCATTCAGACTCACTCATTTCCCTGTGTCAATAAAATATGATTACCAAAACCCCCAGGGCAGATCATTGTGTCCTTCTTTGACCTTTCCTTGATTCCCTTCTCAAGCTGAGCCAACTGCACAAACCTATCAGGGCGTGAAACAAAGCTTGCGAGCAGAAGAGAACATACCTTTCTACTAGTGATCACTGAATCTAAATCTTGTAAGGCATGTAAAGTCGTTCACGTCATGCTGCCATGATGACTCTTCCACGACATCAGACTGTAGCAAGTTGAAGCAAAGATATAGAAGAGCAGCAAAACAGTCCTTCAACTGACAGCAGTTCTATTAGAACTGCACTCCAGACAAATAATATGGTCACTTACATGCTGAACAGTGATAAGGTATGACCGAGCGGAATGAGCGGTATATGGTCAATCTGTCAGAACATACAGATGACACAAATGTGATCAATATGAGGTATGAGAACAGTGAGTAGGTCGGTCAATAATGTCAGTTGTTCTTGAAGGTAAAACATTGTAGCCTTGTAATAACTGTGAATTTTGGGTCAGTGAGACAATAATTGCCTTATGATAAGACCAAACCTACATCTCAACATTGGTGGCCCATGCAATCACATCCTTAAACTGATTATGTTCCCAAGCATCAGCAGAACACTTGATCATGGCTAATGCAGTGTTGTCCTGTCACTGATTGTCAACGTCAAGTGTGCACAAGATCTGTAAGATAGGCTCACAAATTCATTATACTTCACATATAGGAAAACAAGCTCTGGCCATGGATGCACTTTCTCAGCAGCTTTAATCACCTATCGGAAATATAGGTGTCAGTCACAACCAGCTATGCATGATGATACAAGGTGATAAATACCTTGGGTATATTGATTCGAGCAACAAAGAGCTTCAAATGTTCCATGACTGGGGCAAATATTCAGTACAACATAATAAAGAAGATATGTGCATATGTTTGGAAGGTCTGTACTTGCTGTACAGCATAGAAAATTCTGTAAACACCCCCATCTGTTGTTGTCTACATCGGTTACCGATCCTGAAATAAAATAAAAGGCATAGCTCACATGTGCTCGTTCCAAGCTTAAACCAGCCTCTAAGAGCAAAAGCACTTCGTCGAAATGGCCACAACGCTCGTAAGATTGGACTGAAGTGGGTAGTTCCTCCTAAACATGAAGAGGTGTTAGTAATAATTCCAATCAGCATAAGAACTTTACACACTGTGACAGCGTGCACAATAATATTGGGACCACAAATTTGTGCCTAAATATAATGATACAACATGAGACTTGAGGGAATTAGCAGCTACAAGGGACAAGTCCACCAATCAAAACTCTGACTTCTCAATGCACCTGCTTCGAGACTCTGCACACAGGTCAGAAATCAATCAGCAATACAAAGGACATATTTTTTCTCACTGAGTATTGCTGGCCTTCCTAGCACTCTTGATCCAAGTCATCGAGCATGATCTCACTACTGCTGGTGGTGATGAGGATGGCGCATACAACGGTGGGGAGCCCTGCCCACCACTCTGGTGGGGCCTTAGTGGGCTCGAACCAGTATGGGTTGTCAGTTTGCGTGTGAGAGCCTGTGAGGAGGGTGGCCCATCTGTTGAGGGCAGGAATGGGTATAAGGTCGTGATGGGGGCATTACAGGCAAAGGAGGGGGCAGTGTCGGAGAACATGAGCCAGGGGGAGATGAGGAGAGCAGGGACGAAGAGAGGGAAGAGATAGAAGGGAGAGGGTGGATTGAAGGGTGGAGGCAGAGGAGGTGGGATAGGCAGAAGGTGACCATGTGGCCACCGACAGAGTCACCAGTGAGGAGGATGTTGGCATGGTCAAAGCTGATAGCGGCGGTGGTTTGTCGGGGCCGGCGTGGTTGACGAGGGCTGGTGGAAGTGATCTGTCTTCGTGTAAGCATATGCCAATTCTGCATCAATCTTAGGTTCCCTGACTCTGGTGCTTGTCAAAGGCTGCAACACTGTTACTGTTCTGGTTTGGATTCTGGCTAGGGCTAGGTCAGTTCCAGATTCATTAAAAGGCATGGGGCAGGTTTATTCACGAGACCTACTTGGATAGCGGATCGCACATGCTGTTCCCTATTTGTTTGAAATCGCTTCCCTTGGGCATTGTCATCCTGTGCGAAGTGTCTGAATTGTCGGTGAGAGAGAGTTGGGATTGAGATGCTGAATGTGTGCTAAAAAGTGGTCGGTGAAGGTTGTCACATGTCACTTATTATGGCTGAAATACTTACCGGTTATACTTGTATTCTCTTGAGACAAAGAAACATATCTGGGTTGACTGTATCAATGACTAGATACTCGTGTGGTTTGCCGAAGTCTTTTGTGACAAGGGCACCACGTACAATTGAACGAATAGATATAAATTCTGGAGTGTTTCATGGTTTAGCACGAAGTCGATAAAAACCTAGTTCTTTCTCCTTAATATAACGTGGTCCAGGTGGGGCATCCAGGGGTTGAATTGATGCCATTGGGTATATTACATTGCCAATGATGACTGAGAAAACAAAGATAAGCTGTGCGAATATCAGCTTACCCAACGTGTTGACAAGGACACAATCATAACATGGGTGATTATGAGATTGTGGGGTACATTGCAAGTAGTCGGAGGTGACTTGCCAAGTGACAGTTGACTCATAGTGCACCTTGAGAAAGCGGTACTCAGTTATCTGAAATATTGCTCAATAAATGGTGAAGGAATAAGATGGAGTTGCTTACAGAGTCATCAGGTGTAAGTTTTATCCGTTTCCCATCAGGAAGTGGAATGCCATATGCCGGTAAAAAGTCGCTGAGAAAATTCACTAGCTTTATGTGAAAGTCTTTAAAGCCGCTATCATGGCTATAACTTTTTTCCAAAGTGTTCAATGTGCACTGTGCTTGCATTGACCCGAGCGAGACATGTCCTGAATTAGCCACTAGTGAGCCAGACTCTGGATCCCCAAAATTCAACTCCATATCTGAATTGGCACTTGCCTGCTCATCCAGTTCATTTATCTGAGTGCGAATGAGTGTTGATACAAGACATGAGTGATCTGCCCTCAGGATCTGTGCGAGATTGGTGTTTATATGACTGGGAGTGAGCATTACTTACCTGGTTTGCCACATCCTTGAAATTTGTCCTCAATTTGTATGAGTCCTTCAAAGGGCCATGCAATTTCTTGTTGGGCTTGGTATTGTAGTTATGGGTTACACCCTTCGCTTTGATGTCATCAAAAACGTGCTGGTGAGTGTGCATTTTCTGGAAGTTCCAACTCTTACTTCCTTCTGGCTGCAAGTTTGTGTATTCCTATGGTCAAGCAGGTCAGGCCACGGCAATATTCAGATCAATAATAATAGTTACCTGCATAAGACGAGAGAACTTGAGCAATGCCTCTCGACCGGCTGCAATCATTTCAGTGGTGTGTACCTCTAATGATGTGTATATATCCACTTCCAAATAGCTGTGCAGGCACCATAGCAACAGGTACTCCTGAGGGTGCCTTGTCCTATCGAAGACATTGTGGACGGCAAAAAGAATAACCTGATCATACTATTAGTAAAATGAAGTAAGATAGGATTATTGCTTGGCACTTACCTTTGAAATATCTTTGTATTTTGATGCATCTGAGAATGAGATGCCCATCATTTGCTCAAAATGATTGAGGTTGAGCCAGCAAGGAAGCAATGCCATTCTAGGAATATTGAAGTGAGACGTGGGTTATTAGTATTTCCACATACATACTGTTTGTCAACCTTTGCAACTGCGTCCCGCCCCCCGTCTTTGGTATGCACCTGTAGTTCAGGCCACAGGTGCTTGCCAAATAAACCACCATGGTATGCATGCATACGATCCCAACTAAGGGCCCGATGAACATCTGAGTTCTCAATGTGCCAGAAAACATTCTTGATGCTCAATCAGTGATGAAGCTCCATCATTCAAAGTGGACATACATGAACCGGCCGGAGACCGTACACCTTGAGCAAATGGTCTTTATCAGAAACGCACTTCATTTTATCTGCTTTCTGGACAAGAGCCTTCATGTTTGTTGCCAACTGAAGGTTGTAATCTCCAGATGGGTCCAGCTGCATATCTTGAGGGATGAGGCAGATGGGGCATGGACACAGCCCCCCCAGATCCACGGATTAGCGCCATGATGCATCTGATTAATTGCATCAGAAGATTCAGACGTTACGATCATATGATCTTGTCAACGGCTCACTGTTCTTCATAATCAGCTGACAATATGTGAATGAATGGGAAAAGGTGACACAAGATTGCATCTCCACAACAGTGCCAGTATCCCGTTTTAGAATGCAGCTCAATGGCTTCCAGTAGCTTGTAAAATGATTCGTGCCATACAACGCACTTGAAGTTGACAAAGTTCAATTTGCCTGATTCTTCCGCATATTCTTCTACCTGAAATGATTGTCAAATCACAACACAAACATTAGATAAAATGGTGTGTAACAAACGATCGGAAGCCACCCCACAACTCGTCCACCTCCAAATCCGTCTCCATTCCTGATCTCAACACGCAGTTGGGTGCATCGGGCCATGATGGGATAACCTTTCGCAGTGCCAAATGATGACAATGTTGTTTTGTCTGCACACAAAATCCAGCCAAAAGGCTTCGCACCCTCAGGGAGTAGCAGCTACAAAATATATTATACAAAATGACTGAGAATTTAAACGTAGGACATACTTGAACATCCCAAAATCGGTTCGCAGTCCAAGGTTCATGGTAGAATCGTACATAAGATGTCCCATTGAATTTGTACAGGCATTGAGCATCCCAAACAAACAAAGGTGCGAGAAGAGGATCAGAAAGCATATCTAATGCCCAATCCCAGATTGGATGAACGTGAATGTCGAACAATTGGCCTTTGCCTTTGTACAGGACAGTGATTGTGTGTTTAATGAACTACCACATTCAAGTTGCTATCATTGAGCCTAAGTAAATAAAGGAACGACACAGGAGCAGAACTCACTGGCGTCAGCTTTTTAGATGCATTTTCCCACATCTGACATAGCTTGGCATGATTGTCAAGGGTGAACAAAGCTTGGTTGGCGTTACACTGGTGAAATAATTTAATTAATGCATCAGTTTGCACCTTATTCAAGGCAGCGTCCAAAGCGATTTCTGCAAACTCGAAGTCAGCACGGGTACAGAATGGCTGCCAAGGTTTTTTGTGCAGGACTGGGTTCACCCCCCCATGATGATGGTGTTTGTACTTGTGAAATTGTTCGATTTTTGTGGGGAGGCCGCTAGAAGGATGGTACTTGGTTTTGATCTCATCCAGTTGGGAGCCTTGGTGGGTGGCTCAGCCGAGTGCGCTGTGTTGCTATGAATAAGTTGGGGGTTAAATATAATATTACGCACTTATGAGGCTCAATATTGGGGGTGGGCTCGTCCAGAGGAGGCTCGTCAACCATTGACATGTCACTGCCAATCAAGTCATCTTGACTCGGAATCATTATCAGAGTCATTGAGTAGCGAGATAGAGCTCACTTTGACTCGAAATCATTTGATCCTGACCCCAATTGTGTGACCGCTTAGCTATCATGGCAAGGACACCGAGTCAGTTGAAGATACTAATCGAGTTACAAAACAAACTGACCGTGCTTTAACTCCTCTCTTAGTTTTTTCTCGAACTTTCGGTCACTCTTTGCCTGCTTCGTGGCCCTCTCACAAACCTTCTGGTGAGAAGTCAACCCTTTGACATTGAATGTCTGATTGCATGATGGACAATTGCAGGTCAAGGGAGAGGGTCGATATTTGACTTTGCCAGTGGTTTCTGAAGGCGGCATGCTTGTGTGTTGGGGGTTGAGGGGTACTCGGCAATGAAGATTTATACAGAGAGGTTTTACAGAGGTACAGATAATGATCGTGATTGATAAAGATAACGCAGTTGTAACTGACCTCATGACCAAACCTGCCCAGTTGTGAGCTGGCTCAGGATAGTGACCAGCTCACAACCGGGTCACAACCACATTGAAATGCCGGCTGGTTGCAACCCAATTCGGAAATTTCTGACACACCACCAAGCCACCCACTGCAATGCAGCCCCAACTTCTCAGGGCACACACACAACCCAGCATGCACAGGGCTCCTCGTTGAGTCTTTATTCGTTCTTTTGTACAGTCTATTTACTCACTATATGCAACTGACGTGCACATTTCAACACACCACATCACCTTACCAAGCAACAATGTGGCACACTGGCCACATCCACTCACCACTTCCACCACATCTGGCCCCTTCCAAACAACTCAGATACACAGCCCAGGCACATGTGCATGCTGCACAGGCTCGAAAAGCCACCAAGACCCCTATTCCTGCATCCACATCCCTAGTGCCATGTCAATGCCATTGCTGGCCCACTGACTGACACTGAGCACAAACACAAGACCGAGACAGAACAGAGTGAGGTAGGGTGCAGAACTAAGCGCCACCTAACCACACTGCATCAGTGGAATGGCATGCACGCACATGGCCGGGGTGTAGGCTAGGGGAAGGGGCTTAGAGTACTACTAGTAGTAGAGAGCAGGGGGGCGGGTGGAGGCTTATGGAGCAGCAGCAGAAGAGCAAGAGGGTATATAGGTATTAGTAGGTGTTACATCACGAAATTGGAGGGGCCCTGATATATCCAGATAAAGTTGACCATTTGCCAGCAGACTGTCAGCTGTCTGTAATGCTATAGATGACAATACAACTACATTATCAATATTTCACTCCATGATATGAGGCCTCAATTACTTCAAAAAATGATCATTTTTTGACAACCTTGCAGGCATTTGGGGCCTTTTGGTGTAGATTGCAGACTGTCATTACTCTTTGACTGTAGGTTTAGTCACAGGTGAAAAAACCTTGCAGTTTTTGTTGGTGGGTCCAAACAAATTTTCTACACTCTTTTGGAAAGCATAGTGTTAGAGAAGTTGTTATACAAACTCAATTTGAACCAAAACCAAACCACTAGATTCAGTTGTTAAATGATCTGGGTACAGTGTGCAAGCAGGTAAGGCTTAGGCACTATATGCAAAACCCTTAACATCTGACTGTGGTGAGTTGAGGTACAACTGTATAACCAGATGAGTAACTACGGACATCTGGTAGCGACTTATATACAAGTACATATGATGGCATGTGATAGTGAAAGAACAATAACAACCAATAGCATAACTAGCTCACTGGCTCAATTATGAGCACCCGATGGGATGATAGAAGGTGAATGACTAATCTGACCATGATTACATAGATGTGTGACGCTACCTTATCATATTCCAACATCAGTTTCAGAAATTTCAGTGGAAACTGAATAGTGGTCTCCAGTTTGGGCAATTGGCCAAATGTGGAAACTTTTCAAACATAGTTTAAACCACAAATCATTGATATTTTGGTGGGTACAGTCAGTGCATTTTGTATTCAATATATATATATACACTATTTAATTTATATTTCTATGTTGAAATACCATGGAACCTGCCAGTGTATGCAAGTTGTTGTACATGTGAGTCTCTTGCTGCAGTCTCCCACACTCATACTCTCAGTTCCTCATCCACAAACAGCTCAGACACCACCACCGCCAAATTGACCTCCACTATGGACATACCTTACCCACCTTCAAGTTACTGCTGCAGTGCCAGCTCCTCGATGACCTATGCTGTTCAACCCACCAACATCTGTATCCACCTCTTGTTGCTCACCAAGCAAGTGGCAGGGGTCGTTCAACTCACCACCCCATGCTGTTCAACCCATTGACATCTGCATCCACCCCCTACTGCTCACCAAGTGAGCATGGGGTTCATTTGATATCCACCCCCCTGCTACTCCCCAAGCAAGTGCAGGGTCGTTTGACCTCCCATCATCCCCATACACCATCTGCTACTCATCAAACAAGCACAGAGTTGTTTGACCCACCCACCCCCATGCTGTTTGACCCACTCACACCCCCTGCTGCTCACCAAGTGGGTATGGACATGTGCCTGCCAGTGCCCCCTCTGTTTTGTTTGATAGTATTTTCTGTTTCATGTCCCAGTTTTATTTGTTACCTATCAGTATATGTGTCTTCTTAGCCCACAGACTTCTGGCTGGCGCTGTGTGGTGGCAAATAGACCTTCAAGTTTGGTCTGTCTAGGCTGAGCAGTGCTTGGGTCGACTGTATCTCCTCTCACACCACTAGTGCGTGACACGGGTAGGGGTATACCTGCGGTTTTCATGGCGGTATTTCTATGGGTACGGTTATTGGTACAGATATTTGCACCCGGCAAAAACCCATACCCATGAGATCAGACCCGTCACTTAAATATGTACCCATCACTTAAATATTTTATATATAAGCAAGTTCAGTAATTATGTAGAATGTTAGCCTTGCATAATTTTAATTTGAAGGGATTGGTGAGCATTTGTATTTTGTTCGGGCCACGGGTGTGTGATTTTCGCCCATACTCAGCCTCAGCCACCAAGTTCAAACTCAGCCACCCACCTCAAACCCCCACCAACCGCTCGAGAAAGCGGTCACCGCAGGCCAACAAAGGTAAGTACCTTGCAATTTATAACTTTATTAATATACTGTATATATATATAGGTAGATTTTGTGCCCGAACACGAAACAACGCGTCTGACGCAGCACCCACCACCACCTGTGCAAACGCACACACGAACATCAGCACCCGCACCACCACGACCCTGCTGTCTCGCTCCAAACATGAGACGGCCACGTTGTCCCTCGTTCCACCCCACCACCACCATCCTGCCTCATTATCCACACCCCCACCAGCCGTCTCGCATCAAACACGAGACAGCCGTGTCATCCCCGTCCCTTATCACCCATCCCGACCCCTCGTCACCTACACCCCCACCGGCTGTCTCGCATCAAACGCAAGACGGCCATGTCATCCTTCGTTCCACCACACCACCACCATCCGGCCTTATTACCCACACCCCCACCTGCTGTCTCACTCCAAACACGAGACAGCCACATCATCCCTCGTTCCACCCCACCACCACCATCTGGCCTCATTACCCACACCCCCACTGGCCGTCTCGCATCAAACGTGAGACGGCCACGTCATTTCTCATTCCACCCCACCCCGGCCTCATCCCCACCAGCCGTCTCGCATCAAACGCGAGATGGCCACATCGTCCCTAGTTCCACCCCACCACCACCATCCCACCCTGTGAGTCACACCCCCACCGGCTGTCTCGCTCCAAACGTGAGATGGCCACATCATCCCCTTCACCCACCACACCACCCTGTCCCTCACCCACCCCGGCCTCCTGACCCACCTCCACCACGTCACCCAGCCCCATCTTCACCCCTCTGCTCATCAAATGAGCGCGAGGGGTGTTTTATTTGTAAATTATGTACATTAAATATAGGTCCCCTCCGCTCCTCAATCAAGCGCGAGGGTTAAGTTATACTTAAGCAAGGTAAAATGAAGTACAAGTACACTATATAAGTGACATACCCGCGGGTTACCCGCCCATGGGTACGGGTACGGGTATACCCGGGGTCCAATTGGCTGTACCCGCGACCATACCCGGACCCTCACTGGGGGTACAGGTATTTGGCGGGTACGGGTACGGGTACAGCCAAAAATACCCCTGGGTTACCTGTGCAATACACTACTACTTACCTTCGTTGGCCCGTGGTGACCGCTTTCTTGAGCGGTTGGTGGGGGTTTGAGGTGGGTGGCTGAGTTTGAACTTGGTGGCTGAGGCTGAGTGTGCGTGAAAACAAAAGCACCTGTGGGCTGAACAACATGCAAAAGTCAGTCTGCAGCCTGAAAAATTATCTGTTAACAATTATAACTAGTATACTATGCAATATAAGTAAAATACAAGTATATGTATATACACTGGCTTAGCTGCTGGCTCGTGGCTTGGATTTTTGACAAGCTGTAGCCGCAAGCTGTTGTGCAGCCTTAGCCGAGCCGATCACCGGCTAGCTAAAAATCGGCTCGGCTTGCGACTGGCAGCCAGCTCTGAGCTGGAGCCGGAGCAACACTAAGAAGGTTAGAAATTCAAATCCAGTAATCCTGTAAGCTTGTAAGGAATCTATGATTCCTTGTTACTTTCTTTAATCATTTTATTTTTTTGTTTAATTATTGATTATCATTATTTACCGCAGACTTGTGGCACTTATACACAAGTAAAAACAACTGTATAGTATGCTGTCTGCATCACACATAACTAGATCTATAACTACTACAACACTCATATAACAGCATAACATTCATTATCCAATAAACTTGATTTGGACCTGTGAATTGTGCACAGTGAGCAATACAGTCTTTATACATTCCTTCCACTTGGAATAGGGCTTTAATTAGCCCTACCCAAGTTTATACTTTTTTTCATAGCCAAACAACCCTTAAAATGGTTTTGAATTGACTGAACCTCTAGACGATATAATCGACCATAAATGGTCCCCTAAATTATCATTCAAGATAAAATGGGCCTATGGTGATTACACCTAGGAGCCCTTAGCCGCAGTGGCTGATCTAGTGGCTCTTGACCGATATCTGGAGCTACACAGAGTAGCTACTCCATGGGAGTTATCCCAGGACAAGCACACTGGAAGTGTGACAAGTCATGACTAAGTGAATGCCAAATGTGGCATTGTGGCAAACACCCACCAAACACAGTGATGTGGCATTCAAACTCCGATACACACAGGTATAAAAAGTCAATTACAGCTCTGCTGTAACCCTCTTAACTTACCATCTATGTTGTACCAAAGGCCCCGCCGATCGCCCAGCAGCGGCTCTAGCTCACACTCCCGTTCCTGCTCACGCGGTAAAAAAAAAGGCCTCACAGCCAGAATGTCTGATCTCTCGGGACATCATCACCACTCTTCACATCGTAGATGCAAAGAAACACCCACCATCACGAGCCTAATGGCTCGTGTCCTACCTCCCATGGAGATGGACTCTACACTGCACGCATTAGTGCACCCAAAATGATGCAACTCCTGCATCGACTATGTCACCCACCTGGTGGCACAACACGATAACAGGGCTACCGAAGCCCTGTATGAGAAACATCATGCCTACTGGCACCAGCATCTTCATGAATCTGTCTGGGAAAAGGGCTACAATTGTGGCTGCACTGATGTGCACAAAGACAATGTGCAATTGTGTAATCAACTCAATTACATGTATGACGAAGAGTGAAGGCTCAAAGACAGAATAGCCAGTTTAGAAAAACAGCTATCGGCGCAAGCCAACACCGTGCCCTCCCAGGTGCAGATTGAATCGCGACCCTCATTGCAAACTCGCATCAAGGTCCAGCCTCCTACCCCGACCAAGGGTAAATCAAAGGATATCACTATCCCTATTCCCTCTGCGAACTACCCTTGCATTTATGACGAACCTGTTGAGGGTATGACCCCAGAGCAGGAGTACTCTATGGAGTATGACACAGCTATTGCCTGCTCTTGGGAACAAGCTCAAGCCGGCCCACTACCGGTATCCATGCAGCCCCATAGCTGGGCCGTCTTACGCTCAAACTGCAAACCTTGCCCGGTTCGTAGTCCCTCCCGATCCCTCCAGCTCTGCTAGGGAAATCAAATCCTTGCCTAGTGGCAAAATAAACTCCTTCAAGGTGAAGGTAAAACCCACCTTGGTCATCGGGGACCCATGCCTATGAGGCTATTTCGAGATGGCATACCCGTAGCTCTCGGAACCAGCAGCAACCTGTCACTATACCCGGACTCCTTATGGAGAATCATCAAGGGTACAGAGCTCTTCCCTACCAAGAAGGGCTCCATCGTGCAACCTCTGGCCATTGGCCCTTCTCATCCCTTGTTCAGGGTGCTTGCCGAAGAGGCATATAAAATTCTGTTTGACCAACGGTCGCTCACTCAACAAGTGATTATCACACTGGCTCTACAAGCCAAAATACTACCACCTGCAGGCCAACAAGCCCAATATCCTGTTGACAAGCTTGTCATCAACTGCAACGATGTGCTTAAAGCCATCTGTCACGATGACAAGAACCAATACTGATCGGACGACCTCGCGGTATGGCAATTCCTTCAGGATGGCGCGCCTACTGGCTCTGCTCACAGAGCATTTGAGCTTAAAGCTCTCGAGATCCTAGGCAATGGCCAATACCTGGGCTTAGTTGCCCCTAACACCATTCCCAGCTTCTGGGAAGCTCGTCATTTCCCCAATGACAAGCCCTTCGATGAAGCCGTCATTGCCACCCACTATTACCAGTGTGGGCTAGACTCCATTGTCTATGAAACCTAGTGCATGTCACGGGTACAGGTATGGGTACAGATATTTGTACCTGGCAAAAACCTGTACCCGTGAGGTCAGACCCGTCACTCATATATGTACCTGTCACTTAAATATATGTAAAATGAGCAAGTTCAGTAATTATTATCATTGTATAATTTTAATTTGAAGGGGTTGGCAAGCTTTTGTATTTTTTTCGGGCCACAGGTGTGTGATTTTCACCCCTACTCAGCCTCAGCCACCAATTTGAAACTCTGCCACCAGACTCAAGACCTCCACCAACTGCTCAAGAAAGCGGTAACCGCAGACTTGCAAGGTAAGTACTTTATAATCTACATCTTTATTAATATACTGTATAATTACATAGGTAATTTTCGTGCCCAAATGCATGCAAATGTGCATGCACAACACCGCTCACTCCAAACGCAAGACGGCCTCATCACCCACACCCCCACCAGCCGTCTTGCATCAAACATGAGATGGCCGTGTCATCCCTCATTCCACCACACCACCACCATCCGGCCTCGTCATCTACACCCCCACCGGCCGTCTCACATCAAACGCGAGACGGCTGCATCATCTAGTGATGTCAAAGTTCAGTTCAGGTCCAGTTTGGCCTCTTTTGGCCGAACACCGAACTGGACCAACGGTTCAGTTCAGGCAATAGGCCGAACCTGAACCTGAATTTTGCCCAAGCCTGAACCTGAACATGAACCTGAACTTAAGGTTCGAACCAGGTTCGAACACTGAACTATTTATTATTGAGTGAGTTATGAGTGAGGCTGAGGTTTGGTTCAGATGTGGACCCAATTAGCACATGCTAAGTGAGTCAAATACAGCTTCAAGTGCTCAGCACTGTTGCTACAGGCATTGAACCTACAACACTCCTAGCAGTGGCCCAATATGGCTGGGCCAGGCTGGCAATGTGACTTTTGAAGTTATTCAATTAGGCCAAATTCATGTTAGAAACTCATAGACAATATACATAGTATGTGATATAAAAAATGTTCAAGAAAATACATGCTCAATTGACTGAGGTATGGCAGTTTTATTATTTGGACGCTCAAAAGCGGCATTTTTTGACATTAAACACTGAGCTATGTTGATGGAAGAAACCTCTATATAGCACTTATGGCATGACATATCAACCAGGTTCAAAGTCATTGATGTAATATTGAGGAAGTTATAGCAGTTCTTTGTACTAAAATGACATTTTTTGGGGTTCAGACAAGTTTTGGACTATTTTTATTTGTAACAATAATATTCTATGTAACTATCAGGTTGTTTTTCTCATTGAAGTCATCAATAATACTCTCAATGTGCTTTTTTTTAGGGTAAAAGACAATACATAGTTGGCTTCTGGTTCAGGTTCAGCAAAACACATCATTGCCTGAACCTGAACTGAACTTCTGGTTCAGTTCGGCCTCCAGCCTGAACTGAACACAAACCATTGGTTCAGTTCGTGTTCGAACATGGTTCAGTTCGTGTTCGAACATGGTTCAGTTCGTGTTCGAACATGGTTCAGTTCCTGTTCGAACATGGTTCAGTTCGTGTTCGAACATGGTTCAGTTCCTGTTCGAACATGGTTCAGTTCCTGTTCGAACATGGTTCAGTTCGTGTTCGAACATGATGGTTCAGTTCCTGTTCGAACATGGTTCAGTTCGTGTTCGAACATGGTTCAGTTCCTGTTCGAACATGGTTCAGTTCGTGTTCGAACATGGTTCAGTTCCTGTTCGAACATGGTTCAGTTCATGTTCGAACATGGTTCGGCCGAGGTTCGAACTGAACTTTGGCATCACTAGCATCATCCCCATCCCTTATCACCCATCCTCCATCACCACCACCACAACCAGCTGTCTGCATCAAACGCGAGACGGCCACATCACCTCATCCCTCGTCACCCGGCCCGGTCTCATCAAAGGTAAGTCAATATTGTTTAAATACATTACTAGCATTATTTACATACAGAACCACCCCCACTGGCTGTCTCGCATCAAACGCGAGACGGCCGTGTAAGCCCTGTCACCCATCCACCCCGGCCTCGTCACCCCCACCCCCACCGGCCTTGTCACCTACACCCCCACCCGCTGTCTCACATCAAACACGAGACGGCCACGTCGTCCCTGTCACCCACCACACCGCTCTGTCCCTTATCCCCCAGCCCAGCCTTGTCACCCACCCCGGCCTCATCACCTACCCCAATACCAGCTGTCTCGCTTCAAACACGAGACAGTGTTTACCCCCTCTGCTCATCAAACGAGTGCAAGGGGTATTTCATTTGTAAAGTATATACAGTTAAATTTATCTTCTACATCCCACCTTGTCGTCTCGCGTGCAAACACAGGACGTCCGCTTGCACCTCACCTTGTGTGTAAACACGAGGTGACATGTCTGGTAGGTATTATACATATATTAGTTAAGATTGAACAAAACAAGTTATGTACCCGTGGGTTACCCGGCACGGGTACTGTTAAAAATACCCGCAGGTTACCTGTGCAATGCACTAATGAAACCATGTTCCATGGTTACGCCGAACGCACCATCCTTGTGCGTACCGATACTGGCAGACCCACCTCACTGGTGGCATCTACCCCATCCATCCCTGCCAGTTCAGCAACTGCTACCGGCTCCACGGTATCGCTGGCTTCACTGTTAGCAAATCCTCTGGCTTGTGTTGAGAAACGGCGCACCGAGCCTATTAAAAAACTAGGCAAGCGGCCTAAGTGCGGAGTCAAGCCTATGACAGCTAAATACATTTGCTCGGTTGCATCCACCAAAGAGCTTAATGTGCTCTCTGTCTTCCAAGACAATAAACCCATCGGAGACATCCTCGACAACACATACACGATATACGCCGATGTCGGCGACGAAGACTCGGCTGACAAGAAGCTACCAGAGCCTTGTCCTAGACGTCTCGAGCCCATGCCCGAACCTCCGGAACACGTAGTCGATCCCGACACCCTCATGGGCCCATGCTAATCTAGCATCTTACTTCTTCTTAAAGGGGGGAACAGTGTAAGGAATCTATAATTCCTTGTTACTTTCTTTAAATTTCATTATTTCAATTGTTTATTATATTATTATTATTATTTCCGCGGACTTGCGCCACATGTACACAAGTACAAACAACTATACAGTATGCCATCTGCATCGCAAAGAAACCATATATACAACTACTACAACACTCATAAAAGCATAACATTTATTACTCCAATATACTTCATTTGGACCTGTGATATCATGCACAGTGAGTTACTATTGTTAACATATCAAATTCCACTTGGCATAGGGCTTTAGTTAGCCCTACCCAAGTATATAAACCGACAGAGGAAGAGTTCTTGTGTGGGCTCAAAGACATGTTAACAAGCCATGAGTCGCGATTGGGTCTGATGCTGAAGCTTGGCCTGCACATCAGGGAAGTGAGGTTAACCTGACAAGGCCTTATATAGCATTATAAAATATAAAATGTCTCCATTATCTGCAATTCTTACATATTACCTTGCAAGTCTTTATATATATAGGATGGCCTGGCCATACCCACCAGGTATAGCAGGATGACAGTTACGGGCCTTGCTTGCAAGATAGGTATTCCCTTGGGCAGGCCTACAACTTTGAAGAGATCACATCATTAATGTCTGACCTTACAAAGCTAGGCTGGCCTGGCCATACCCACCAGGTACAGTAGGATGTCGATTACGGGCCTTGCTTGCAAGATAGGTATTCCCTTGGGAAGGCCTACAACTTTGAAGAGATCACATCATTAATGTCTGACCTTACAAAGCTAGGCTGGCCTGGCCATACCCACCAGGTATAGCAGGATGACGGTTACGGGCCTTGCTTGCAAGATAGGGCAGGCCTACAACTTTGAAGAAATCACATCATTAATGTCTGACCTTACAAAGCTAGGCTGGCCTGGCCATACCCACCAGGTATAGCAGGATGACGGTTACAGGCCTTACTTGTAAGATAGGTATTCTCTTGGACAAGTCTACAATATTGAAGAGATCACACCATTAATGTCTGACCTTACAAAGCTAGGCTAGCTTGGCCATACCCACCAGGTACAGCAGGATGACAATTATGGGCCATTGCTTACACAAAAATATACAATATGTGGGAAATCACAAATCTTTACATTGCCCATAAGCTAGTCTACTCAATCATTATTGGACTAATGTTGCTACAAGGGCACATGTAAGGCCAAAAGATAAGCTAGGAAACCACATAATGACAGGGGAATGAATGCAGTGACTACAGCAGAGAAAAGACCAGCCTGTACTTTGTTGTCAATGCTCTATAACAACAGATGGTTGTCCGACATGCACAGATATCGATATGCAGTCCATGCCTGGTATCCAGCCTTCGACAAAAAGCCGCATCATACCTGTCTACCTCTGAAAGGTAGACAGTCCAAATCCTATCAGATGGGTGGTCTGCAAATCGACTTTCAGCATCTGAAATAACCATGACATATCACCATTGGACTTCCCTGACCTCATGGATGGCTAAACGTACTGAGCTGAGGAGCTGCCTGCCTTCCCGGAGTCTGCATTTTGATGTCAGGCATGAGTACATCGAGATAAAGGAAGTTCACACAGGAGATTGCCTGTCGGATGCTAGTATGGTCGAAACTAGGTGTAATTAGTAACTTACTTTTTCCTTTCCACGTACCCCTCGCTTGGGCAGGTGCACCAGTCGCTCGACCTTATGCTCTGTAGCATGTCTATATCCAACTATTACCTTTTGCAGATCTCCTTCACCGTACCATTTACGTGTTCCTCCAGCCCCACTGGCACCTTCCAATCCAACTTCAGCTCAAGCTGCAAGCCAGCTCCATCCCCGTGCTTGCTCGTAGGCTGTATGAACCTGCTTGTCATATCGCATTTTTGATGGTCCTAAGTGGGAAGGATTCGGTTGGTGGGGGATTGTTAACATGCATGTAGGTGTACTGCAGACTTGGAATAGGCCCTGTTATTGAGGTTCAAATTAGTCAGGTTGTGTCCAGTCGTAGAGTATGGAAAACACTGCTGGATAATGGACAATACGACGGCCGGAGAAGTGACAAAAGCCCTCAGCCACTTCAAACAATC
>QLPF01001605.1:567-17639 GCA_003314045.1 Hygrophorus pudorinus
GAGAAGAGTCAAATTTGTGTGGCCTTATACCTTGTGGTCAACAAGCTAGCACAGAATGCCAGTGACGCATGGAGCCGCACCCAGTGCTCTATAAATGCAACTGGGAGCTGGAATCCCTTCTCGCTCCTTCCAATAGGTGGAATATGGTCCAGGCAATCAAATAGATAGCCAGCAAACGATGGCTGAAGTGGGAGGAAGACCATGTATTTGAAGGCTGGCGTCCACCAACAAGGTTGTTGGAAGTCAGATAACTTTGTGGAAGGTATGGTGTGGAAGATGTTATTGGTGTAGCTGGGTCTTCCTGGGACATTGACGTCCTGGGAACAATTTGGAGAGTAGAAGAAGGACTTGCCCCGGAGACTGGTCAAAGGACTTGGCGATGTGAGGTGGTCAATCAAATGATTGGAAGAGTCTATGGCCAAAGGTTCAGCTACAAAGAGGGAACGAGGATGAGAGCAAACTTATGGGGAGCGCGGGAATCAACTATGAACTGCCAAGAGAGAGCACGTTGGGACACCGACTACGAGGCATCTTTGGGCAACCAAAAGACGCAGTGAGATGGGGCATTCTGTGGCAGAAAGTTTAGCAAAGGAGTGAGGGAAGAGCACTT
The DNA here is from genome assembly GCA_003314045.1 of Hygrophorus pudorinus. Lineage (NCBI taxonomy): Eukaryota > Fungi > Basidiomycota > Agaricomycetes > Agaricales > Hygrophoraceae > Hygrophorus > Hygrophorus pudorinus. The sequence continues at coordinate 1,178 of QLPF01001605.1, forward strand.
GAAAACTTACCTGATGAAGGATTGGGGCATGAAAGACTGAAAAGCAGGTAAACACGAGCTCTGCATGGCACGTCTTTGGGTGACCAAGAGACGCAGTTCTGTTGAGTGGTTGAGTGAGTGCATCTAGCAAGTGTCTTTGGGTGACCAGAAAACACTGCGGGTGTTGAACGTTGAGCGAGTGCGTAGACTAGCAATTGTCTTTGGGTGACCAAAAGATGCCACAGGTGTCGTCAAGCGAGTGTGCAGTAGCAAGTGTCTTTGGGTGACCAAAAGACACCGTGTGGTAGACGGAGAGCAATGCCAAACAATAAAAAACAAAGGTCGAAATTTGTCTAAGTCCACTTTACACTCATGCCACAAGCAAATAGATACAAATTCTACCTTTCGGAGAACTACTCTGTCGCAATCCTGGCAGGCATCTTTTGGTCACCCAAAGACGCCCTCAGTCCATTGTGTGTACTGGTTGCCCAGACACACACATTCCTTCCACTCACCCAGGCCCACATATGTCGGTCTATTGCGTGTACTGGTTGCCCAGACACTCCTTCTGCTCACCCCCTAGACACTGACTACTCCGTCAATCGCACGTCCTGGTCACCCAGACACACCCACCCCTTCTTCATTTGCCATTTACCATGGACACACTCACCCAGGCCCCCCTGCCATTCACCATGTCAGTCATGTACCTGTTGGCCTTGTACTTTGCTCACCCTCACTTATAGACACTCACACCTCTCTTATGGCGTCAAAACTGTGTGCTATTCACCAAGACGTGCTCGTCCGCATTGGCCGCCACCTATCCGCTCTGTCAATCGTGTGTCCCGGTTGCCCGGACATGCTCATCCCAGAGGCTCCCCTACAACCCACATTAGTCATGTACCCATCACCCTTGTATGTTTCTCCTGCTTACCCCTCAGCTCATAGGCACTCACGCCTCTCTTACGGTGTCCAAAGTGCCGCTATTTGCCTGGATGTGCTCATCCCCAGGCCCTACAGCCTATTCGTGTGCTCTTTGGCCCGTGCGCTGACACCGCTGGCTTGGTCGTTCAGGCATCACACCTGGGGCCGAGCCACCAAGCCAGCAGCATCAAAATGTGGGCCCACCCTCCAGCCAAGCCACTGCCCCTAAGGACCCCCACACCCCCAGTCAAACAACCCCCTCGCAGGCTGCTCTATCAGCTGGCCATAGACGTGCTTTGACCGAGCCACCTCGCTAGCGTTGGAAGGGACATCTTCCGGCAGCCCGGCCAGTGACTTAGTCCATCTAAGATGGGGGAGCGGACAGTGACAAAATCACGTTAGAGATGGGACAGCGGACGTCGGCTGACATGAGTATTGTAGTCGTAAATGATGAGTTGGCCTATGAGGACATTTGTCATGGATAATGGATCGACCGATATTTCACTTTCTCATTAGAGATGGGTCGGCCAACATTGGGTTTTCTTGTTGGAGATGGATCGGCCGATATTTCACTTTCTCATTGGAGATGGGTGGGCCGACATTGGGTCTTCTCATTGAAGATGGATTGGCCAATATTTCACTTTCTCATTGGAGATGGATCTGCCCCCATTGACTTGCTTCATTATAGATGGATCGGCCGACATTCTCATCATTGAATTCTCTCATTAGAGATCGGTCGGCTCATATTCCAGTGTACCATTCAACCCTGATCGGCTGATATGGCATTTTCCCATTGAACATGCAACATGTCTTGGCATTTAGAACAACTATTATAAGCTTCTGACAAACGGTTGTTGGCTTCAGTTGCAGTCTACATGTTTTGGTGTCTCCTATTCCCCCTTGGTTTACAGGAATGTAATGTTTAGTAGCTTGATTTTACAATTATAATACTACAATGCTATTATAACTGTACATAACCCTCCGTCCTTCACACTTAGTCCATCTCCTTTCTGTTCTCCACAGTTTTGCATCGCTGGAGCAAATTCTCAACCTTCTGCATGGCACATTCTTGGAGGTGAAGAATGGCCACCGAGCGATGCATGTCCTGCAGTAGCAGGGATGCTTGAATGCGATGGCCATTTGACAGCTGGCTCAGCGCCATGTCTGCCAATTCGTCAGCCTGGACATCCCAAATGAGTGGAGGAAGGGTGTCCCAAAGCTGTGAAGCCCTGGCCTCGATACTCCCCACCGTCGGTGTGTCTGTCTCTACATGGACGGGAGGGCGGAATAATAACTCCTCCTCCTCATAGTCGGGATCTGCGGCGTCATCCTTGGCATCGGGGTACAGCGAGGAGACAGAGGGGCCAAAAGTGAACTCGTCGTCATCCTTGGCATCTGGGTAGGGTGAGGAGACAGGGGGGCCGAAAGAGAACTCATCACCATCCTCGGAATCTGCGTACGGCGAGGAGACAGAGGGCCCGAAGGAGAAGGAGTCATCATCATCCTGGACTTCGCCCATGTCTATCTCCCCCTTCACCTGAGGAGGACTCAGTGAAGGCAAGTCCAGCTCTAATAAAATCGACCAGTTGTTCAGTGATCTACCTGTCAGTAAAGGTGAAAACTTACCTTGCACGGGCACCAGCATGCCAAAATCGAACTCCTTGTCAGCTTCATCGTCAATGAGACTGTTTGACACTCTGGTGACACCCGAGATCCCGATGCCTATATACATATTGATTTAGAATCATTATGAAACGGTGCATTCTGACTCACTGAAAATCCAGCATCTGTCGGCCTGAGTGAAGCCGGCATCAGTATGTACCTCTGTTTGGGTAAGCAGATTATTGAAGTTGCTACCTTCAGAATCGAGGTCCATTAGGGTGTCATCGCCATGGTTAGGGTCCCGAGGTTGAGAGCTGGGACTGGCGTGATGAGGTTCACCCCAGGAGAAAATGTCGTCTGAATGGGACTCGATGTGCTCTTCACGAGGTTTAGCATCATCATGAAAGAGAGGATCTCAAGAGGCTTACCGAAATTATGAATGTCCAGACAGGCCTCGAACTCTAACCCAGTCATGTTTGAGTCTGAGTCATCGTCCAGGTCGAAATGAACGTGTTTTGGAGCCAATACAACGTAGGCTGATGATGTTTGACATCAGCTGAATAAATTCGGTGATATAATAGGGCCTTACGGAGAGCTGTTGAGGTAGACCGATATTCCTCCATTGCGTAGATAAAATAACTAGTAGTACGCAGCGATGACAAGTTGTAATAAGCATAAAGGTGAATCGGTCATGTGGTCTGAAGTTGATTTATTTTCTTGCCACTTGTTTGTCCCTTTCTCGGCACTCTCACATTAACCTCAAAAACTACCCACTCAGACCTTAGAACTCAACAAAACTGACATGGCCCGCACTCACACCACTGGACGATGTGATCTTGCAGATGCTGCGGTGGCAGAAAACCAGAAAATGCTACACAAATATGCAAACTGATGGAGGGAGGCGGTCAAGGCCGGTCACAACGCTACGGACAAGTTGAAGGATGAGATCTCGGACCACCTGTTGAGGGAGCTGGTATGTAACAAAATTGGTGTTTTTCAGAACTGTAACTGACCTCAACTTTAGAGAGTGGTGACGGCCGTTATCAAGGAAACATCCACTTGGTACCAGTGTGCACGTACCAAAGATTCTCCTCAGTGTCCGGTTGGCCTGCAGCCACGCGGTCAAACACAACACCTGGGTCGACATTGACTCTATCTCCCGTCGCGATAGGCGGATTTTGGAAGACCCACACTATCGGGCTTGTTCAGAAACACTGACTTTTGAACCCAGCAGTCCAAGATGGTGGGAAGGCGGCTCATCAACAAGTCGGTCAGTCTCACGCGCCCCGGAAAGCCACGACACGACGATCGCCGTCAAGGTCAAGCCAGAGGATGTGGCAGAGGTTTGGCAAGAGAAGGAAAAGGCTGGGAAGGAAAAGAAGGAAGAGAAGAAAGAGAAAGAAAGGGTTGTTGAGGCCGAGGTCAGGCGACGACAGCCACCGACGTCATACAGGGCAGGATTTATGCCGATGAAAACAGCTCCGGTGCCCTCAGCCAAGTCGAGGGGGAAGCAGAGGGCTGTCGAGTCACCCGAACCAGCTTCGGGAGGAGTGAAGAGGAAAGCCACCGACAAGGAGGAGGAGGAGGAGGACACCAGCCAAGTGTCAAGGATGACAAAACGGCCGACAGTGGCGAAGAGAGGAGCAGGGAAGAAAGGCGGAGAGAAAGCGAAGAGGGCGATTGACGATGAGGATGAGAGGCAAGTGAAGAAGGCCAGGACGCAAGCCTCGACGACAGCTGCCCAGGATGCTGAGGTCAAAGAAGCCGTTGTGGGTCCCTGTCCCTGCTGTGAACGACTGGAGCTGCGATGCGTCAGCAACCCGGGGCAGACATGCAAGGCCTGCCACAAGAGCAAGGTCAAATTCCCCCTCTTCCAACGTCAAGTGAAGACAAAGGCCGACCCCTGCCGCAGCATCAGGCCCACCACACCGGCGCAAGCGGCCACCGATGACGACGAGGAGGAGCCGGAGACGTTCGACTTCCCCATTGCCGACATCGACAGTCCCCCCTCTCCCCTGCATCCTGGTCGGTCGAGGTCGAGGGCCCGTACACCCAAGCCGTCAACGTCTTCTAGTCAGCCCCCCATGACCAAAACACAGGCACCGAGGAAGAAGTTGGCTCAGACACCTCAGTCAGCCATGCTGGGACCTTCAAAGCGGAAGGCCAAGGCCAAGACGCAGGAGACGTGACAGGACGCATCTGGTGAGTGCCGAGTTATGTACTGATCTTCAAGGTAACTGACACGAATGTAATAGAATTCCACATCATGATGCGGCTGGTGAGTGACTTCGCCCAGTACCTGCATCCCACCGATGTTGCAGTACTCCAGGAGGAGGTCACTGTACCATCGATGGTGGCCAGAATCAGGTATCTGGAGGCTCAGCTATCGGCGACGCAACGCGCATATGAGGTGCTCTGACAATTCGTGATGACGAAACCCTGGGACGGTGAAGGGGAAAAGATGGTTGAAGAACCCCCCGTCATCATGGAGTTGTTTGGCTTTGCTCGGCCACCACTAGAGGGAGATATGGCGGTGCGCAAGAAAACGAGGGAGGTTGGAGTGGGGTCCGAGGTTGAGAGAGACAATGAAGTGGCAGAGGCCTCAATGCCGGAGCCAACGCCTCTACTAGCTGTCGACACTGCTGACACAATGTTGGCCGACAATTTACACCCAGCCCAGGGGCGCACACTCCCCCCTTCCGCAGCGACACCATCAAAGTACACACCGGAGCGCGATGCACCAATGTGGGGGTTGTTCCCCCCTCACTTTTCCCCATCCCCCACCACTTCAAGGCCTTTCATCCAGACCGACGCAGGACAGTCGGCTACTGAGGCTGAGCAGCCCAAGGTATCCACTGCGCTGACCGAGGAGGCAATCGGCAGAGTGACCAAAGTCACTGACAAGCAGGAGGAGATGGATGTCGATGAAGTCACGCTGAAGGTTGAGATGGGTGAAGGAGTCGAGGAGTTGAAGGAGGGGATGGAAGCCGATGAAGGCATCAAGATCGGTACGATGCCGACTGAGGAGGCAATTGGCGGAGTGACTGAAGTCACCGACTAGCAGGAGGAGACGATTGTCGATGAAGTCACGCTGAAGGTTGTGATGGGCGAAGGAGTCAAGGAGTCAAAGGAGGGGATGGAAGCCGATGAAGACGTCAAGATTGGTACCATCACCGATGCCGAGGCCGCCGTCGCCACCACCACGTCGTCACCAGCGGCGCTTGTTTCCACTCTGACTGGCATTCAGGCCGATGTGTCGACAAGTGACGAATTAGCATTGGAAGCAGGGGAGATCAAAGAGTAGGGTGGGCGTGAGGTTTGGCATCCGTCGGTCGGCCCAAAGAAATGTTTTTATTTGTGATTGTTTTATTTGTGATTGACTTTGTCTCTTTTATTTGTATATCTATATAAAATATCATTCCTTGCTTGAAGGAATCAGGACTGGCATTGAGTAAATATTAAGGTCCGAGACATCTTTCCCCACAGAAGTATTCTGAAGTCGGAAATGTCTGAGATTGGGATTACCCAGATGGGCCAAGCATTGACAGAAGGACAATATTATTATTAATTACACCTTCCAAGGCATGCATGCAATGCATACTCTAAATACACTTTATCCTCTTCAGTGCTGGTGTGGGTACGTCGGTGGCCTCAGCAATGACAGGAAGATGAATTTCCATCGCCAACTTGTGCTTCACTCCGAGCTGAGACTTGCCTACACTATCCTCCTTCACCTGACTCGTCATGGATCTCATGTTCACCCTCTCATTTGCCCGACAAGAATCTGGACCCTGAGAGGCCGAACCGAGTAGCTCAATTGTCAGCTCGGCTGCCATTGGCGTGGCCATTATCGGCGTCCTGTACCGACCGGTGAACATCTGAGGATGGAGTTGGGCCTCGGGACCATCATCCACTCCATTTTGCCCCTTGACATATTCTGTTCTTAGGAGTTCCATCATTCTAGTGAATATCACCTTAGCCTTGACGTCCTGCACCATGACCCAGTCATGAAGAACCATCAACTGCACCGAGCCGTCCATGTCGTCATGGTCCTGAACCTGATATATCCGGATCAGTTCCTGTATGATCATTCCAATTCCCAATGTCCATAGCTCTACAGTTGCATGATTCATTGTTGCCTTATGACCATCGGTCAGATGGGGTGCCGATAGGAAATAGCCGATAATCTTTTTCCAGGTGTCAAGGTTTTCAAACATCTTCATCGGCAGGCGGTTGTTGGCATAGGACCCAGTTAGCCATCTCGGCTTGTCCTTTAGGCGCAAGACTCTTGTGACGACCAATGGCTGTGGGGAAAGGCTGTTAGCACGGTTGTTTAAGAATAGAAATTGTCACAAAAGTACCCGGTAGACTTGCAAAGCTCTTTGAAGATCCACAAAGGCCAGGACGATTGAGATCCGAGACAAATAGGACGCATTGCTCGTCGCCTCGCTTGGGGCCTTGTCACAGAGTGGGGGAGTAATGATGCTGTCCTGCAACTCGGCCTCGGTCATCAAGATTGGCATGGACTCATTCCATGCTGCTGGTATCACTTTCTCCACCATGCCTGGTCCCACCTGATTACCGTTGGTGATGTCGATGGTTGACTTTACTCTTGGCTTTGGTTTCAGCCTTGTCTGTGTCGGCAATACACTGGGACCGGCCTCATCTGGCCTGTAGCCGATGGCGGTCGGCCTCGGCTTTGATGTGGGCATGTGCGTTTTCTGTCCATCTGCCAGGCTTACTGTCAACATCAGACTCGGCTTTGGCATGACCAACAGACCTGGGCCAATGACAGCTCTCCCTTCTTCTGCTCGCTTCTTCTGTGGTAAATTCTCCTCATCCAACACATCACAAGTGGTATATATGAGGGCCTTGAAGGCATCTGACCTGTCACCTGTCATGACATGACTTTTACCCCTATCTAGTTTCCTTTTTCGAACATTCTTTCGTCCTATTTCGGACATTTACACAACCTTTAAACAATTGCCACATGAACATTCCCACCAATTCTTTTATTATATCTTCTTTGATCACAAGGCACAACAACTGCATTCCGCTCCGGACTCGGCCTGCCACATGGGAACTCCACCAATCTATTTCCATCCGCAACCGATCGGGTTTTGTTCTAATCCCCATTTGGACTAATGATGACAAGGCACACCATTCCCAACTCGCTTCCGGATTCTGGACCCACAAACGATCGATCACACTTCTATCGATCGATCACCAGATAAACCTGACAGCCGCCAATCATTATTTCGGTCCATAGCCTTGCCCATAGCCTTTCGATCGCAAGGTTATCCCGCTATCCCGGTCCACAAACATGCACCAACCTCATGCCTGATGATCACCTTTATTTAGTATATTCCTTTCTTCACATTTCCTTTCTCTCTTGTGCTATGCACATTATCACCTGACGATTGCCTGCAAGCACAGCGCGTCCGGTTCACATCCGAATGTAGTAGTACACAGCCACTGTACCATTAGTGTATATATTGCAATAAACGAGTAACAGACTCTCCAGTCTGTTATCTCAGGGTTACCACCAATAATCTTCGTGGCATCTAAGTCATAGCTTTCTGGCGACCTCTCTCCTCTCTCTTCCCTCTTATCCTCCTCCTCTAACCTTTCGCTTCATCCTCTGATCTTGTATCTGTACAGGATAACCGGTACTTTGTTGTATTTGGTGTCGCCCTGACATCACCTGGCCATGTCATCCACCGATCAAATGCTTCATGATAGTCCTTTTTCAGTTCAAAGTGTTCAGACAAGTCTCGGTATATCAAGCCGATGCTGAGAGTCCACATCTGGATGACATCATAGCCGAATGATGCCTGGCCATTGTCCAACAGGTGAGGAGCCCAGAGAAACCAGTCAATTGTGTTGGTGAACCTTTCAAGATCACCACCATCAAATGAATCTGGCACCGACGACTGGTCATACTCCCATGACAGCCACTGGGGTTGGTTCTCCATTGGCTCGCAGACTTGTGTTCCCTCAGGCTACATGGAATACAAGGTTAATATTGGCACGAGCATCGTGGCCTGGGATGGCTTGACCGACCTCGTATCTCTCCAATCTTTCAATCAAGTCTTGCCACCACGATGTCAGACACAATGTCCGAAGGAAATTGAATTTATTCGCTGCCTGAGCCGGGACAATTCCAGTAGGCAGGATGAGGGACCCATCATGAAATGTTTCTACAGTAGGATGATTAGCAAGATCTTTCATCACAAACTGTCCGATAATACATACTTTGTGTTGCAGCTCGGACATGTCTCGGCGGAGCCATTGCCGAGGCTGGACCACCGACAATGGAGAAGTCGTGTTCCTCATCATCTTCAGACTGATTGACATTATCAGATGACAAGGGATCCTGCATACCATCATCCGATGACATTTCATGGCTGAATGTCGCCTTTCCTTTCCCCTTTACATCCTCCCTTATGCTGTCATGCCCCGTGCCTGCGGACTCTTTCCCAGGCCGAACTACCTTCCGGTTCTGGTTGACACTCAGCTTTTTCGGCAACAGCTGTGTCGGGATCCATGTCAGTGCCAGTGCTGGTGTCGGCGTAGGTGTCGGTGTTGGCGTCGGTCGTGGTGTTGGTTTTCTGTTGAGCTTCGGCTTGGGGGTAAATTGCGATGCAATACCGACACTGCCATCCTCATCAATAATATTCTCCTCCGGTACCGCTCTTTGTTTTCCCTCCCTCCTCTCGGTCGGTATCGGCATCGGTACCACTTTGAATCTCGCTGCGCCTGTTAATTTTTTCTGTGGCTTCAATTGGGTGTTTGATGGCGGAGCGGTGTCACTTTCCTCCTCATCAGTCATCTCTTCCTCTGACAGTGCTTTCTGTTTCCCCTTCTTCTTCTCAACCTTTGACGACCCAGCTTCTGGTGTTGATCGATGAGGCTTTCTATTTCCCTTCTCAAGGTCCTTCGCCTGGAATCTGCTGAACTGGAACGGTACCATCTTCGCAAGCCTGCTGTCTTGCCAATGATCAATCACTCTCCTGACATGTTGGCCAGCCATCTTGGACGGCTCTCCAAGCTTCACATCCTCAGGCAGGAACTCCTTGTCAATCAGGGAGTCAATATCATCGGTTATCGCCACCCAGGGCACTGTTGCCTTTGCATGCCCAGAACCAAACCCTGTAGATGGGACAACCTTGAGATAATCGGCTTCGGACATTGTGTTCAAACTCACTATAGTGAGCTGTGAGATACACCCAAATAAAGTCCTTCTGCCAGGCTAAACTCGGCATGTTCTCCCTGTCCAAGTGGGGCAGCCGAGGGGCACCATGCCTATTGGACTGCAAGACAATCTGTTCCTGATGTTTCCTCATCGGTCGGGCATCATTGGATTCATCTCCCGAGTTCCCGTCGGCATGGTCTTCGTCTGTCATTATCAAGGTGTTACCTTCTGCACAAGCCTAACTGACTGATGGAACTCACCGGAATATGACTGGGCATATCTTGTCCAGTGCCTCATCAGGCCGGCCTCCGTCTCCCACTTTGGATACACCTCAGCAAAGGCTTGGTGATCGGGATTGTCTCCAAATTCATGACTGGTATGTCTGTTAGCTATCTAGTGATATCCTACATATAGGGCTACTCACGACACAAATGAGACTGTGCCAGATGTGTCTGTATGAGCACTCAGCATGAGGATCTTCATGCCGAGCTCTCAGTGCATCCGGGTTGAGAACTCCTTCATGTATTTTCGGCCGTACTTCTCAGTGGCCCTATACAAGTTCATGTTGTTTGGTTATATCTGTTATCTTGGCCTCTGGAAACTTATGCGGCCTGAATCTCTTTCGGCAGCATCTTCTCATTCCATTCCCGAGCGGTATCCTCATATTTCCATAATTCGGCTTGTGTGAGGGAATCACACACCATCTTCAGGCCAGGTTGATACTTGGCGAAATATGCTGATGTCCCAGGAACGGCTCCTGAAAGATTTCGGACCTCGTCCTCTAGCTGCTCCTTTCGCTCATGAAGCCAAGTACTTGATTGAGTCGCTGGCCTGGCCGGCCACCCTGGCTCCTGAGAGCTGTCCTTATGACAGATGGGCCAGTTGTAGATACCACTTCTCTCGCTTACCGTTGTCCAGCAGGGTCATGGTCTGTTTTATGAATTTTAATTACAAATTGAGTATTTGTTGTGGGGTCCTGGCACTGCGTGATATCAATTTGTGACTCACAACTTGAATATTCACCGGCAAGTGAAATGTTAACCGCTCCACTCACTAGTTGCTCTTGATACTGCCTCCAAGTCCAAATACCAAGACAATTGCTTGTTCTTACGGAATTTTACCTGAGTTTCTTTATTTTCAATAATTTGTGTCCAGATTTTGATTTATCATTTCAGATTCAGTTTAGTTCAGCACGCAGTGGCCCGCTACCCAAACGCAGTCCATCGTTCGTCATTCTCAGGAACAATGTACTTAACCATGTCATAGAACCTTGTCTCGCCTGATGTCAGCTCGAAACTATGTCCAGGCTTGGATTTCTGCGCCAGGTGAGTACTCAGACTCACCGGTGAGTCTGCTTTACATTTCAGCTCAATGAGCATGTTATTGATGCTTCGGAACAGCAGGAGATAGACGGATGGTTATGATGAACAGGAAGCCTTTCAAACCAGCCCTAAACATACACATGTGCAGCTTCATTTTTTCGTTTACACCTCATCTCTTGAATGGCTTCATACAATCGCAATCCCAGCGGGAAAAACCAGCATGGAGGAATACGTGAGAATCTAAAGGTTTCTACAACAATTACACACTAATTATGACCCATAGCTGGCACAGAGGACGAACTCCTGAAAGCTGCACTCAACAAGTATCATTGCAAAGAAGTGACCTCTAACGACAAAATAGCTCAGTGTCTTAAAGCAGATTGGGGCATAACAATGAGGTTCGTGATATTGTCAGTCATTTTATGAGGGTGCTGAAGCATACCAGTGCATCAACAGTGAAACGAATTCGACGAGAGCTGGGCCTCCAAGGCAGCGGCAGCACAACGAGGTCAATTGCACCAGCAGAGGCCGAACAATTGATCCTCACTCAGATGGACAAGGACCCTGCAAAGAATCATGGGGTTCACACTATTCAAGGCAAAGTGGCCTATCGTGATGGTGTTCATTTGACTCAGTGAGCAGCCCTTTCGTGTATACCTGTGATAATTCTGATTCACTACACAATCACATAGGAAATATGTTTCTGATGTTATGCACACTCACGACGATGAGGGCTTCAAATATCGCGAGCCACAGTCAAAGAAGATATTTCATGTCCATAAATTCCCCATTGGCATTCGTCAAAGGTGGTCAGGTGATGGCCATAATAAACTTTACGGGATTGGCTTCCCCGTTTGGGCAGTTGTAGATGATGCAACGGGACACTGGCTGGGTGCTTGGGTGGTGCCGAGCAATCGAATGGGACATATAGTTGCGTACTTGTATTTATGTCTTATTGAGCAATATGGCAGCAAGTACTTGGTATATAAAATATTTTGGCTTATTCTGATGGTATTGTGCTCTTAGGTATGGCATTGCAATTCACGTCTGACTGCGGCTCAGAGACAACCAAGATCTATGGCCTTGCAAATGCTCTTCGGTCAGTAATTTCTTTCCTTCTGTTTTGGTTTATCTAATATATTTATCAGCAAGATATTTCACCCTGATATTCCGCTCGCTGATCTACCTGCACATGTGTATCTCCGCAGCATTCATAATATTGCAATTGAGCGGTCTTGGCTCTGCTTGCAACTCGAATTTGGTGATAATACTGTATTATTCTTCAACAAAGGAATTGAAAGTGGTGTATACAATCACAATGACCCTCAAAACTAGTGAGTAATTTATTGGACATGGTTCTTGTATCTAATGCAGTTGTAGTCAACTTTGTCAGTGGCTGTGGCCAAAGTTGTTACAACAACAACTGAAGAACTTTATGGACTTTCGCAATGGTATACGTATGCGCACAGATAAAGAGAAGCCAGGGCCATCAGGCATGTCTCATAATGAGGCATTCAGTTTGCCTCAAAACTGCGGTGGCTGTGATTGTTTGTTGCTGGTTGACATCAAAATCATACAAGGGCTGAAGAGGGATATGGGGGGTGCCAGACTCCTTGAGTTTACCTCTGCTGCATTTTCCGAAACGGCACAGGCCACTTATGATAATCTTGCAGTTGTAGACTTATATTTTGAGAACATATGGGACATTTTCACTGCCATGTATCCTTTGGTCTTTGTTTAATGTTAAATTATGTGCATATGGAGTATTTATTAAGGACTTGTCAGACAGGCCAGCTCTGTTCAGTAAACTTCAAGAAAGACTTCAATGTACATACCGTGACGAAGAGGGGCCTGTCTTGTATTTTTGGGTGGCAAAGCAAACACAGATTGAACTGGTAGCAGGCTTCCATCATCTTCATCCTTAATGACTAGTACTAGTGTAGCAAGCTTCAATGTATTGCATATGTAGTTGTCTTGACATGATAGCTTGTGACACTCCAGGAAGTGCTGGATGGCTTTCGGACCACCATTCCAGTAAATATCATCAGCATTTCGTGGATCCCTGGCAATAGGCGAAGTCAAATCAGTCACAGGAAGATGGGTTGAGAGATTGACCATATATGTGAGCTTGTGGGTCTACAAGGCACATAACCTTTCGTGAATTGTACATTCCTGAGAACAATTCCAAAACTATCAAGTATTTTCATCAGTTTCGAAGACAGATAGGACATACCTTGAAGGTCACAAAAGAGAAGGTAACCTTTTGATAATAATAGTGTGAAGTGCATAAATGCATGAATGGCTAATGTCAAAGAGTTATTTTTTCGTGGTGCAGGTCCGGGATTGTCATTTCTGGTAAATTTCTGGATCTCGCAATCCACCACACCACACGGAAGCAGATGTGTAGCAATAAAATCTAAATATGGGAGGCCTCCAGGGCTATCCTCCCCAAATGTAAGTCGTCCGATGATTGCACCAGGTGCATTGAAATAGAATTCTGTATGTTCACCCTGAGTTGTGTGTGTTATGCTGATGCTGAACCACTTACTGGGTATTTTAAGGCCGCAATTTTCTACCTCATGATCAAAGTCATGTTTGAAGGCTTCACCGTGCAAGAGTAGTTCATACTCTGACTTGAGGGTCTTTTGAACAATGTCGTCTGAGTAGCCTTCAATGCTCTGTGCGAATGCATATTCAATGTTGCCGACCCGGCTCTAATGCGAGCAAATTGTTTCAAAAGGAGGAGTGATAGAAACCAAGAACATACATATATAACATTTTTGGAAGAGCCTTGGCCAATAAATCCCGTTTTCTTGTACAGTTCTTTCCTTTCCCATTTGGACAAACCCTCATGCCAGTCAGTAGCAATCTGGATTTGTTCTACAGATTCAGATTGGCAAGACGAAAATGCTCCATAGTAGAGCGTGTTATGGTGGTGTGTGTGAATGTGCAGGTGATCATTGGCGGTAAACGAGAGAATGCTGAAACTAGTGGTGGCGGCCGGAATGCACTTCTCATCACTTTTTGTGCCAGTCTTAATAATGACGAATTGAAAGTGGATGATCGTAAGGCAGAAGAAGAGGGAAGGCCGAATGGGTGAGCCTTCGCAGATGATGAAGCTACCACCTCAGACATGCTTGGCGCAGTGGACGCTGAGCGGGATATAACGGGAATACTGGAGATTTTTCTTTTCTTCCTGGATTGCGAAGACAATGCAACAATCTCCTCACCGCCACTGTCAATGTATTGAAGGGCCGTAATCTGTGCATTAATTAAATGTTACATTCAGATCCACTCTGTTATCCGACTCACAATCACATTCTCATCATATACTAGTCAGACCTCTATAGTTTGATCAATGAGCCCCTTTGCAGTTATACAGCCTTCATCACTGAAGTAATGCAAGAAATCTTCAACATTGCCCTGATCTGTCTTTTCCACAGGGAGCCGATATGTCTTCGTGGCATTCTCATGGGCATAGAAAGAAGTCAAATGCCTAGAATATCATGTCAGTTGTAGACTTGGAACCGGCGGGCGTTGATTGCATACTTGGTCAGGCGATTCAACAAAGGACAACATTCCAGATGATAAACCTGGGCATTTTCCAGCACTTTCTCAAGTGCAGTCTTGATGAGATCAGAAGTGTCAAATTTGAGCGAGAAGTGAACCCGTTTAAGCTAAATAAATGGTCCAGTTTGATAAATGACAATACCAAAGGTCACCAGCGTAACATACAGGAACAAAGGATTCAACTTGCTTGGCATTCATCCTGATCATCCAGACACCAGCAATTATCCGAACCTTTGATGCATTCTTGGGGTCCCTCTTTGCCTTTATTTCCAGCTGGATAGCCTTTCCTTTTGAAATCGTAACCGCTCTAGCTTTGATGAGGCTAGTATTTTGAGTGCGTGGAAGTCCTAGACGTGATTCAGAAGCTTTGTATTGGTATTCTGCAGTGCGATCAAGTATCTGAGAGGCAACATCACCTTGTTCATGGTTTTGAAGTTGGATGCCAGCCCCTGGGATGGATAGGACAGCCTGCGGAATGTAGTCAGCCTGTTCTTCAGTACATGAAGTCACAGTCAGCAGTGAGTTTAGAGGAGGGAATAGGAACATACTCCATTTTTTGCAGCAAGTATTACACAGCAGGTTCTCAAGCTCTGCATATACTCGTTCACAACACCCACACTGGCCTTTCTGCTGTGCTTAAATGAGAAGGTTGTGGTGTATCATTGAGGGATAACAAACCTTCAACGCCAATTTCTCTACATCTGACTTTCCTGACAAAGTCTGACACATGTTGCATGTAGTCTGACCTGGAGCAAAGATGTAGAAATCATGACTGCAGCCATCGCAAATCATTCTTGGAGATGAAAGAAAAGTTTCAACACCAAATAGGAAAATGGCAACCGTGCAATATATGGTTGTCATTACACTAGTCGGAGTCCAGGTTAGTGCAAAAGTTTATATTGAATATGAGAATAAAGGAGTATCCCACTTTCGAAGAAACCTAGCTATGAGAATCGCTGGGGCCATTAGGCACTGAAGGCATGGTGAATGCAAACATTTTGCCTTCAAGGGGTGTCCTCGATTCCTATTGCCAGGGCTGGTAACAAATCCGTTGAGACAATCTTCGCACTGAGATCATTGATACCAGGTGGGGTCGGCGGCGAGGCCGACGAAGCGGGAGATGCCAAGGAACCTCGGCGCCCAAAAAACTTCGTAAATCAAACAACACAGGTCGCCATCAAGGCGACAACAGTGGGTATTGGGGATGATGCAAAAGAAAGTGAATGAAAAAAGGTCAATGCAAGTCTGTTACATTAGAATGCCCCCAGTGGCAGAGTTATATATGATGCAGGGACGAAGGCCAAAGAACAATTACGACAGAGAAGTAGGAGAAAAGCAAGAAGGAATTGAAAGCAGAAACAGATGGTGGCGGACGTCCGACGCCAGGTCATCAGACAGAAGGCATCGCGAAGGCGAACATTTTCGTCTTCAGCAGGTGAATTGGTGGGGCCTTTTTGACTCGTATTGATAGCGACAGTGACAAATCTGCTGAGACGATCTTCGTGCTGAGATCGTCGATACCAGGTGGGGTCAGCGGCGAGGCCAACGAAGCGAGAGATGTGGAGGTGGAATTCAAGGGCGAAGGGGTGGGAGGGGTCATTGGAGACGTCTCATACGATGAAGACATGACACTACTCAGTGGTGGTGGTGGTGGTGGTGGCAGTTGTACTGGCTTTGGGGGAGATGACTGTCACTGGCCGAACGAAGGGATGGGACTTGTACTTGGTACGACCAGGGTAGACGGCAAGGAGATGGAAGCGGAGGAAGGGGAAGCAGAGACACTGGCCTTCTTCAACAATATCTGCAGGGAGTAAGTTGGGTATGGTGCCGGACTGCAGAAGTTCTGTTTCACTCAGAGAGTAAAAACATGGAT
>QLPF01001606.1:3907-19559 GCA_003314045.1 Hygrophorus pudorinus
GTTAGAAACTAAGGTTATGTTAACAGACACGAAATACCTGTTTGATGAATAGCTCCCCATTCCAATAACCATCGTAATTCTTGCCGTACTCCAACGTTTGACTGGCATCTTTTAACCATCCAACCGTTGGGCAGATTACGTTGCTCTGATGAACCCCACGGCCGGCACCTTTCTTGCGAAGCTGATGCTGGCCCATGAATACCCATTCCTTAGCCGCGCTGTCATTAGCCTGTGCAGTCATCTCATCATGTGCACAGAGGACAAGTCTTCGTTCCACAAAGTTGCCCTGCTGTGAAGGCGACTCCTGCTCAACGTCACGAACAACATATGCAATGAGGCGTCGGGCCAAACTTGCCATAGTGGGCAGGAACCGCTGATTGAGATCCTCTTTGACGTCCGGCCTATCGTGTCCATCAAAGAATATTCCTTTCTTGAATGCCGTGTATTCAAAACCTTCTTGGATCAGAAACCGACGGAGTGAGCTCAAGGAAGGTCCCTTTCCAACCTGAAGCTGATTCCGAGGCAGTAGCTCTGTTTCGAAGTATTTCTTTAGGCCTCGAGGCATTTCCTTCTGGACAGCTTGGTGGACATACTCACGACCAGCTGCGGGAATTGAAGTGGTATTCATGAATTCACCAAGCTTTGTTGGATTCATGGCCCACTTGTTCGAGCGGACATATGCCCGGAGCTCCGCTTTCACAGAAGGTTCGTCCAGAAGGGAGTAAACCTTGGTGTGTCTCCCACGACGAGACGTCAGCAGCTGTCGATTCATAATCCATGCCTTGGCCCATGATCTGACCATCCTTCCTCCCCATCCTGCAGCAAAGCCTTGACTTTCAGCTGCCCGTTCTGAAGCCTCAATATGCAAACGACCTCGCTTGACCACCATCACCAAATAGCTTTGGATGGCACGAGTACGGTAGGCCTGCAAACTGTTATCACCAGCAGCAAACTCGGTTTTCTTGGATGTGAATAGCTTTTGAATGTCTTTCAATGCAACCTCAAGCTGCTTGTTCCGGATATTCTGCTTTTCTTCTCATGCTTTCCGAACTGGAACCTCAAGCCTGCGGTGTTTGCAAGCAGGGACCAAAGGAAGACGCGAGCTGCAGTCTGGTTGTGGTTCATCATCCATGTCTCGCTCATCATCCACCTTGCTTCCACTATTGTCTCTGTCAGACCAATCTGAGGGGTAGTCAACAACTTCAGCCAGAGAAAATTCAAGTCTCGGGCTTTGAGTTTGGTTGGAAATGGTATGGGCTGGCTCAGAGACAATATTCTTTGGTTTGAACATTGTGCGCATCATGACGATCTGCAGGTTGGTGCTATAGAGTGGCAGTGGACAAAGTAAGTCATTAACCAATTAATGTTCATACTGGATGTACTCACGACGTTTTTGCTTTTTGTCGCAGGTCTTCCTGCTCTCAAGCAGCTGCATTCCTTCGGACAACTGATCGTACTGATTGACCATTATATCCCAGGCTTCGGTTGGCCTCGATCTCCTTCCACTCCTTCGTGGTCTTCTTTTCGTTCAGTGCCTCATATGGCAGTGGCATCGTCAATGTTGCCAGCTCAGCCTTCAGTGCCTCCAGGATTCCTTCATCATACTCCTCGAGCTCGGCATCTGCTTCTTCCCAGTCATTCTCCATTCCACTGTCAGACCGCCAAGATTCATCATCAGATGAAATCCAGTGCTCAACACCACCAGTATATCCACACTCAGATTCCAAGCCACTATCAATGTATATTGCCATGCTGTTGGTAGTGCCAGTGGCAGCTCCCTCAATGGATAGAGTTGGAGGTTACTATACAGAGGAGGAATATCGTGTTGCACCCTCAATTTTTTTAGCATAATGTCTGTAAATCCCGACAAGACTAATCCTATCTGGGAGTTTCGTTTGTCTTCGGCCGGCACTACCTGACAATGACCCACTTCGGCTCCATGGACCATGTAAACCTCTCGAAAAATCAGTTCTGAAGGGCTCGAAGGGGTATACACAATTTTTTTTTTGGCCTCCGGCCGATTTGGCGCTTATCATTGTTTGGTGGTCTTTAAGTGGCTCGCACCATAGTTCAACTTTTTGTTACTTTTTTGTAGTAAAGATGTGAAGTAACAAAAAAGTGACAGTGGTTGTAAAAGTGATATCAGATCAAATACTTCTTGGATTGACATGGTTGAGGAGGGAAAGTTGTACTATATTTCAGTGGCTATGCTATCACATGATCAATCATGTGATGAGTCTAACCATATAAGGCAATAACACAAATGTATTATCATTGGAATCCAAATTTCAAGGAGATTTCAAATATGACCATATCATGTCATTAGTCACATGATGTCACACACCATATACAGCAATAACATCAATTTATTATCATCAGAATCCAAATTTTGAGGAGATTTCAAATATGACAATATCACATGATTAGTCACATGATGGCACACACCATACAATGCAATAACATCAATTTATTATTATCTGAACCCAAATTCTGAGGAGATTTCAAATATAACAATGTTACATGTTGATGATGTGATCATACTAACTATGTAAGACAATTTGCTCTATTTGTTATTGTTTGAATTGTCAAAACTTCAAGATTTCACATAGCAAATTTGGTCTTATGGAATTCAATATCTGTGTGTCAAGTATATATGAAATCTCCTGAGAATTTGGATTCCAATAATAATCAATTCATGTTATTGCCTTATATGGTGTGTGCCACTGTAACTAATCATGTGATATGGTAATATTTGGAATCAAATAAAGGTTCAATATACTTAAACTATCCCATAATTTTCCAGCTTACAATAGTCAATGGTAAAGTACTAATTTTAATAATTTCGAATAATGATACATGGATAGGTGGTGAGCAAATTTTCATGAGCAAGGACTTGTACATGCCGTGCTCAGCAGCAGCCCACTACCTCAAGTCTGAACGATATCACAATTTGTACAAGGAATTTCTCTGTCTCAAACCGGATGTGATTGCTCTAAACTCACATGCCACATATAGATTTGAGCAATTGCATCTCAGAATGAGACAGAGGGCCCCTTCTTAATTGAACACAGATTGTACCGTAGCGTGGCAACAATACATCATTTTTTTGAGTTGGATTATACTTAGGTTATACTTAGCTAAGTCTAGAAAAAATATAATCAACCTTTCAGACCAGATTGGTAAAAATCTGTGTAAATCTAACTAAGATATATTAGGTAGTCTGTCTAGTGCTGTCCAGCCTTTTTTTTTGCTGATGAGGTGCATTGTCTTAAAACATGTGTAATCTCATCTCATCAATCACTCATTGCAGGACAATATGTCTCGAAACAGCACCAGAAACGCTATCCCGATTTTATTGTGGCAAGCTATTACAAGGACCAGGAGAAACATGACAAGATCCGCCTCATACTCAAGATCGGCTCTCTCCAAAAGAGAGAAGCTGTATCGCAGAACGCAAAGAACAAAATCCAAAAGCAATTGCACGATTACATGGTTCTTCTTGGCAACAAGGGTGAGCGATGTGCTTGGTGTGGCTATCCTTGGCACTGAGGTGTGTTTCAGTTGTCCACGCAGGAATATGCAGAACATGTGGGTTACCTTTACCAATGCTTCAAAGTGGTATGGCTTGTATGATGGTACATTTGTCAAGGAGATTGACAGAATGGCTGAGATATGCAGGAAGGATGAGGATTAGCTAGTAGGGCCTATGCAAACGTGCTGCTATAGTATGACAAACCCAGTTTCCGAACAGCTGTAAATGTTCAAGCCACATGAAAGTACAAGTTTCTGAAGGACAACTGGAAGTAGTCTGACCCAGTTGCAAGCCCAGGGAGGTGCATGCAAGTCGTGGGCCACGTGGATCCAACTTGAACTGCAAGTGCCATTCAAGGCCTGAACCCCAGTGAAAAGTCAGTCTAGGGAAAACAAATCAGAACAAGACAAAGCTATGAAATATGATGGTATCTAATCTAATATTGAATTGGGACTTGTGTACAACAAAAATCAATGTTTGCAAACAACTTGCTTGCCAATGTGACAATTACAGCAGTTTCAGAAAACCTTGTTGTAGACTAACTTTTTTTTTTTCTAATCACCTTGCCATCCGTAGTGGGGGCTCTGAAAGTGTTTGCAGAGAATGAGACGAAAAAAAGATAGGGTTTTTTACAGCAGCGCCACTCTGTTTGGACAGCAGTGGGCTCTAAACCCCATTCTGTCAGGAATATGTTAAAAAAGGTTAAAAAAGGAAAAGGGATTGGTGATGATTTAGTTGGGGTGAGGGACCAATGGTTCCGCACCTGATGGGTTCATGGAGTTGCAGTGAAAAGCAGCACTGTGAGCAGGCACAGATGCTTGTAGATGTAGATTTCGAAAGTTTCAGAGGCCTAGCAGCCTGTGGCTTTGAATGAGGTGTGGTGGTACACTGCATGAGGCCAGGTGAGTCGCTCCTCTGCTGCGCATGGACTGCCTGGCAATACAAGGTGGGAAGTAGGTGGATGCTCTGTCCATGAACCACGAGCGGGTTGGGATCTCACCATTTTCACAGAGCTAGAGCTTGGAGTTTTACAGATGAGTTCCGTCACATAGAGTAATGTATTTTGTAAAAAATTGGTGTGTCATAGGGCTCCGTGGTTTGTACAACCAACACTTTATTCCCTTCGAAAGTCACGTCGGCTTTGTGGGATGGCAGGAAAAACTGGAAAGTTGTCTCAGTGATGTGGACGGAGTGTCATGGTGAAATTTTACAGTAGTTGTGAAGTCGTGTTGAGTCAGGCCAGCAGAGTTCAGAAAGCCTCATTAGAGCTTTGAAGCTGGTGGTGAGCTGTGCAAGAAACAGGATGTCGTCATAGAAAGCCTGGAATCGAGTGGCTGTGATTGCAAGCATGAGATGCTCTGGCGTCAATTCCGACTTTCAGTGCACACCGGAGCTGTGTAAACATTTACAACTACACAGTGTCTTGGACATGAGTGAGTGTTGATGCACTGTGTGCACGTCGGGGAAATGAGGTTCGAGTTCACTACAGATTCCAGACAGGTAGGTGTTGGCAGAGCGGGGTTTGATGAGGAAAGACATGTACACAATGAAGAAACTGAAGGTGTCTGCAGTGGGCATGATTGGCAAGGAGTAGTTGCAGCAGAAATCAAGGTATGAGGTGAGAGCAGAAGAGTAAGTGGTGGAAGTGGTTGGTGTAAGAGCATTTCCCAGAGTGATTGCACAAGACAGGTAAATGTCCAGGTGGGACAAGGTCCACGCTGGGGTATTCAGGGGGGGGGGGGGGGGNGGGGGGGGTTATAAAAAATCCAACCCCAGCAAACTCTGTGAGGGGGTCAAGGGGATAGTGGGGAGGATGAGATTACCTGGGTAGTGTCAGGGCGACACCAAATACACTTAAGTACTGGCCTTCCTATAAAGATACAAGACTTATGGGTGAAGCAAGAGGGTTAGAGGTAAGGAAAAGGAGGAAAAGGAGAGGAGAGAGGTCGCCAGAATGCCATCTAAGAAGGAGGCCCCATAGATATGGTAGTAATCCTGAGATAACAGACTGGAGAGTCTGTTACTTGTTTCTTGCAATATATACACTAAATATTATAGTGGCTGTGTACTACTACATTAGGATGTGAATCTGATGTGCTGGGCTTGCAGGCAATAGTAAGATGATGATATGCACAGCACGAGAAAGAAAGGATATGTGAAGAAAGATATATACTATATAAGGGTGATCATCAGGCATGAGGTCAGTGTATGTTTGTGAACCAAGATAGCAGGGTAACCTTACGATCGAAAGGCTATAGACAAGGCTATGGGCAAGGCTATGGACCCAAACAATTATTGGCAGCTGTCGAGT
This sequence comes from Hygrophorus pudorinus, assembly GCA_003314045.1. Classification (NCBI taxonomy): domain Eukaryota; kingdom Fungi; phylum Basidiomycota; class Agaricomycetes; order Agaricales; family Hygrophoraceae; genus Hygrophorus; species Hygrophorus pudorinus. Next base: position 9,751 of record QLPF01001606.1, read on the forward strand.
TTATCTGGTGATCAATCAATAGAAGTCTGATCAATTGTTTGTGGGTCCAGAAACCGGAAGCATGTTAGGAATGGTGTGCCTTGTGCTCATTAATCCAAATGGAGATTAGGACGAAATCCAATCGGTGGTGTATGGAAATAGACTGGTGGAGCAACCATGTGGCAGGCTGAGTCTGGAGCAGAACACTGTTGTTGTGCCTTGTGATCAAAGAAGATATAAGTAAAGAATATCCATGTGGCAATTGTTTATAGGCCATGTGAATGTCCGAAATAGGATGAAAGAATGTTCAAAAAAGGAAACTAGATAGGGGTAAAAGTCACATCATGACAGGTAGAAAGGTGCAATGTGAAGGCCTGGTGCGAGGGCACAGGCCTGGGAATTTTTAGAGTGAGAGAAGGCATCAGCAACACTGTTTTCAACACCCACGGCATGGAGTACACATAGGTCCATTTCCAGGTCCATCATCCAGTCTATGCATGCCAGAAGCAGAGGGTTTATATTGGGGCTAGCATGCAATATGTTGAACATGTTGACAGTATTATGATTGTCAGTGAATATCAAGAGGTGTTTGTGTCAGGGGTTTGGTTACTGTGTGCACCAGTCCAGTGCACACATCACAGTGAGTGCCTTGTAATAGAATATACTGCAATGTGAGGAGATCATAGGGCATTGGAAACCCAGGAGGACGTCTGGGATCCAGAAGCTCATGCCACTGAGGCACATGTTGGTGTAGATCACAATGTCAGCCTCAGGCAGGCTCCATTTGGAGGTGCACATGAAGAGAATTCCTTTAGAAAGCTCCATGTGGTTAGCAAGCCAGGTGAGTTCATGACACAAACTGACACTTATCCATATCAGCTGGTGTGCATTTGATTTTCCGTGCATTTTTTCATACAGCCAGGACATGCCCAGGTGCAGCAAAGGGAAAATGTTGAGGGACCAGTTGATCCAGCCTTCCAACTTCTGGAAGTCTCAAAGAGGCCGATGTTGGCAAGGTTGTGTGAACTTCCGGATTGCACTGAGCAGGTCTTGCAATGAATCTGGAGGCATTGTGATTGACATCACAATAGTGTCCACCTGGAAACTGATGATGCACAAAGATGTGCTGAAGAGCTGTTTGGACTGCTTGTGCAGGATGCCCAGCTTGTCCCAGAGCTGGAGTAACTTGACCTATTTCTCTGGCAAGAAGGAGTTGTAAGGTTCATATAGCTTGAGGTTTCCTGAAAAATCCCATGAGAATGTGTCATTAACATAAGCAAACATATCTTCAATTTTTTTTATTTCTTGCGTGATCCATAGCACAAGACCCATAACACAGCACCAAATATAGCTGGCGCCACAGTCTCCCCAGATGTTACACCTGTCAACATACTGTTTCTCTTGGAAAGATACAATCTAGTGGATCTGCCAAAGGGGGTGCATTGGGAGCCGCCAGTAAGCCTGTAAAACATCAGATTTGAAGAAAGTTAGTTGGTCTCCAGGGTGGAGTGAATGCGCATGGTGAAGGGCCAATCCAAGGTCATACATGTTGTCCAGTACCACAGAAACCTTTTCTTGTGGGATAGATGAGTTGAGCGAGTGCAGTTCAGCACTGTGGTCAAGGACAATGCACTATTTTGTCATGATATGTCAATTCCTTTATCTTTTCCTTTACCTTTTCTCTATATTCCTCCATTACATGCATCTGGATTACTCATACATGATTACAATCATCTGATGCTTACTCCTTTCTTCCTATATCATTCTGATGGTTTACTCATATGTACTTACATCATACTGACAGACTTAGTCATAGTGCACAGACTAAGGCTTATGTGTCCCTATTCCATAACCTTCCATAGTATTCTTTTGTATTAGTCATACACTGTATAAAAGAACCCAAGTTCGACTGGTAACCCCAGCTCGAATCTCTTGGGATTACCGCTAAAGCGCAATCATCTTCCAATTTCAACACTCACAACCCTCCTCTTACCTATTCATCATCCTTGGTTCTTACAAACTACCTTTACACTTCACCACTCTTATCATTTGTAGGGACACCTTATAGTGTTGCCCTAACAGTAGATTTGAGCTAACCCCTTTACCCTAATCCCTAGTGGATGTACACCCTTGACCTGAAATTCCACAAATGCACCAACTTCCTTTACCTCAAAGATAGACAAGTCAAAGCTATCCAACAAGTAACCCGCTGCCAACACATCATCATTCACACCTACAAAAGGATTATCCATACTAACAAAGCCAAACTAGCACACGCTGCACTGAGAATTAGGAGTGTCTTCAAACACGACATCATAGCAGAGGTGTACAAATTTTCGCACCAAGTAATAGAAGTACTTGAAGAGAAGGACAAAGAATACCAAGATCTGTATCCAACCAGATAGAGTCACCTTCTAGATAGAAGACAGGAATTTTTACTGCATTACAGAGATCCAACAACAATGGATCAAGAACAGATACAACAAGCCTTTACTGCTATGGGCCACACTTACCACTGCCATTACCGCCATACAAACAGCACAACCAGTGGCACCCATCATAAACGTCACAGTACCTACACCTACACCTGCACCAGCAGCAACAATACATGCATCAACACCGAAAGGGCCAAAGATGCAACCCCCCAACCCTCTTTGATGGAAAGATGGATAACTGTGAGACCTTTATATGGCCCACCAATCCCCTCTGACCTTACCCATTCACAAACTACAATAACTTCATCTACGAGTTGAAACAGAACTTTGCAGATCCTGATACAGAGTGCACAGCCTGATATAAACTCAGACAGCTCAAACAAGGCAACAAGACTGCTGACGAGTTCTTCCTCGAGTTCCGAGTCCATGCCAAAAGGAGGGACTACAATAACACTGCCCTCATCAAGATGTTTGAAGAGAATATGAACGATGGCTTGAGACGCAAAATCTACAGTCTTTCCACCCTCCCAAAACATATCACTGATTGGTACAAATGGGCCATGAAACTAGACTGTCAATGGAGGGTCTACGAGAAGAACAGTACAATGGTAAAGAGACCAGATGCAGGACACTGCAACAAACATCACAAGCACAGAGGCAGGGGTATAAAAACCCTTGGGCCCCTAAAAACAGAGACACACACAACTCAACAACAGGTCAATGGAAGAATCCAGTGAAAGCCTATGACAGCATCGAGATACTGATAGGGGCGCCTAATGCAAGAGACCCTAATGTGATGGATATCGACAAGACCAAGGCATGGAAGCAAATGCAACACTGCTATAGATGCGGAGGCCTGGGTCACATTGCACAAGACTGCAAGAACAAAATCAACATCAGGAGTATGTTGTACAAAGACATGGAAAGACACTTCCAAGGCAGAAGTCAGGACAATATGACAAAGGACAGTGACAATGACAGTGATAGTGATACTGAGAACAAGGACACAGATTTTTAGCTAAGTCGATAGTTATAGCTATGGGCTCATCAACTCAAATTGTACCGGTAGTGTTGGTCTGGCTGCAGCTGCCAGCAGCTTGAAGCCGGCAGTCGAGCTGAAAATAAGCCAGTCGATGCCCAGCTGGCTAGTAGCTGGGCACTGACTGCGGCTGCAACTGGTCGTCTAGGTACAGCTAGCAGCCGATGGCTAAGCTGGTACTTACAGTACATACTATTTTACTTATATTATGCAATTTGCCAGGCTGCCAGGTGAGTTTTGCAATTTGTTCAGCCCATGGGTGTGTTTGTTTTCACGCACACTTGGCCTCAGCCACCAAATTCAGACTCAGCCATCCACCTCAAGACACCACCAACTGCTCGAGACAACAATAACTGTGGGCCAACCAAGGTAAGTAATGTATTTATTACCATTTAATATTGTACTAAACACCATTTACATTGAATATACACAGTTATAAAGGGAATTGAATGCGAGACAGTCGCATTCAACTCCCATTCAATACCCACACCCACACCTCCCTCTTCGCCACTACCAATGCCCTGGCCCTCTCACCTCCCACATCCCGGCCATCTCATGCAAATGCAAGAGGGCTGCGTCACCTGGTCCCACATCCCGGCCAACGCCCCAACCCTCTCACCTCCCACATCCTGGCCCTCTCGCATGCAAACATGAGGGGGTTGTAAGTTATTTATTATTTATTTACAATACTAATGATGCCCACACCCTCTCACCTCCCACATCCCAACCCTCTCATGCAAACGTGAGAGGGCTGCATCACCCTACCCACACCCTGGTCCCACATCCTGGCCCTCTCGTGCAAACGCAAGAGGGCCGTGTCACCCTACCCACACCCCAGTCCCACACCCTGGCCCTCTCGTGCAAACACAAGAGGGCTGCATCACCCTGCCAGTTGGTGGCTTAGCCAGCCGGACCAACACTATGTACCAGTTTCTGATCAATCTATACATGTAACCAGAACTGGGAACGTAGCGAGGAAAGAAGCAAGAAAAGAAGTTTAACGAGAAGAGGAAGAAGACAAAGGTGAACTAAAGTGTCAAGCAGAGGAAGACTAATCAAATGATTTCCTTATAGACCTGCAAAACAAACTTCGCCTTCAAAACCACTCTCATTACCCAAAGAACCGCTAGCACAAAAAAGGGTGAGGACAGCAAGGTGGAGAGACAGGGAACGAGAAAAAGAGACGAGTCAAAAGTGGAAAAGGAGAAAGGAGCGAGATAGGGACAAGGAGACGAGACAATTGTTCGAGGGGTAGTGAGGAATATTTTTTAAACTCAATATAATTAGCTCACGTGACTCGGAGGTTGACTCCGAGTTAACGCGTCGAAGGTTTGCATCGCCGTACAACAAAGCACGCTACGAAGGAGCTTACATGCGCTTACAAGCAAGCTGAGCCAGCTATTATGGAGGAAGCCACGAAACTGAGCGAAAAGTCGGGCAAGCACGCACACTCCCGAATGCTGCTGCAACGGGCGCCTATCTCACACACGAAACGCTCTACAAATGTTTGGAACGCGTATTTACGCCAGGAAGTCAGGCGCATGAATGACGGTGTGGCTTCGGATGCTTGGGCCGTGTCAGATGGCACTGATTTGCTTGACATTATCAATTCCAGAACTCCCGGCTGGTGAACCCCGCCTCCCAGGCTCTGCCTACGCTGCTGAAATCTCCGCTACATGGAAAACGATGACCAAAGAACAGAAAACAAATCTGTCTAAAGAGGCTATGGAAGACCTGAATGAACACCGTGGAAATAAAGCTATGGCACAGCACAACATACCCCTTGACTCCTTTCAAGATGCTCCCGCGACTCTTAACACGCTGAAAAACGAGGTGAGTAAACTAGTTGCACATCCGTATATTGTCTGACTGTCACTTTTCTGAGCTTGAAACACTGTATGCACGGACCGGCACTGAAACCGTCTTGATTGCGATCCGTCCGGACACCGATCAATATCTACGGCCATATGTTTTCTCATCGAGCGACCGTGTGTCCGAGTTCTTTTCTCTCTCCTTGCAACAGCCCTTGTCCGACATTGCCACAAAGATGGCAGCATATTGTGTATCTGGTATTGAAGGTAAGTCCGTGTGAACTGTTTGGCCATAGAGTTATCCTAATGTCCTTTTGTCTTGGGGAGACGGCGCTGCCGGGGCACCTTCTGTGCCTGCTCCCGCAGTGGCTACACGACACTCAACGTCTTCTGGAGATCCCCGCCAAGCAAAGCGGAGGAAATCGGCTCCCCTCACCGATTTTGTGAACACGGTCAGTTCGCTTGATGGACAGTCAATTCTTATTACGGAAAAGAAGGCGAGGAAAGTTCGCTCAGATAAGGGCAAGGCAAGGGGATCAAGGAAGAAGGCCTCAGTTGCCTCAACAAACCCGGCAGGATAGAAGGCGCCTCGTTCCCTCGTGCTTGTTCCCCTGTAGATAGTACCGTAGAATTTTATTTCTGACATGTCTCTTGCTTTCCGCTTCCGGTTCACAATACACGGTTTGTTGATTGATCACATGACTCGGCCTGTAGTAATCCATGGGCTACAAAATTTATCACTGCTACAAACTATACAACGCTACAACGTTGGTTTAGATGTCAACCACCATTGAACGTATATCACTGTAAGTTATAAGCCGGGTAACTGGGGTAGGCAGTTCTTGGCTACGGGCCCAATCCGCATGAGCCATAGCAGCCTCACCCAAGGGGTAAAGTGGATTTTGTGCAAGCAACAAGAGGGAACACCTGATGAGCAACGCAAGTAAGCGCGGGCTGCCTACGCATTTTTGGAGTTCACGTTGGGATCGTTGGGTTATTCGTCGCGCATCGAGAATCTTTTGCACAGTGCTGCCTCCAAAGTATGCGACATACTCTTTCTGGAGTTCCACATTAGCTATCTTGACGTTCTCGATGGTGCGTCTGTAGATTGCGTAAATGATTACCCATGAGAGAGATTCGAGATCGTGATGAATTGCGCGAGGAACCGGCGCTGACTTGTTAACAACTGCCCTCAGGAATTCGATAGCCATGAACTGGGCAGTGCCCTGCGAGATTGAGTGATTAGAATTAAATTTAAACGAAGAGCCACGAAGACCTACCGTCATGTCTGGGCCATCATTTTCCTTGGGCGGCGGTGTGATTTCATGGAATAGCATATGACCCGAAGATGTTTGGATATGCGGTGGACGTTGGGAAGGGGTCGGCATAAAACCCGGTCCAGAGCCCACGGGAGGTGCTGGTTCGGCTCGGTACTTTGGCGATGGCAGTGGCATAGAGGCCAACTCAACGTCAGCTAAGAAGCCTTCCCGGCCAGGAGACATCATAATATCGTTCTCGTGTGGGTCGAACAGGAACACATTCGCCGCACTGATATCGCGGTGAAGAATCCCGCGGTTGGTCAAGAATTCATGCCCTGCACGTCAGCGTCAGAACACGGTACATTGATAAAAGACGTAAAGCTCACCATTTACCACCGCAAGAATGCCTGCGACAAGTTCTTCCTCGGTATCGTACTTCCACAATGGTCGACCGACGGGCTTTATCGCCACTCGATGGAGTACACGATTGTGGAAAAGGTGGGTGCTATCATTTTCGCGAATTCCCAGGTTGCTTCGGAGGTGTTCAACGGTCACTTTGAGTTTCATGTCACAAGTGAGGCGCCGGATGACACAAGAAAAAACGTGGAGGTCTTTTTCGATGTCATATTCGGGTGAAAAAAGACCACCAGCTCTGTCGAAGACACAGACGGCGAATTTCATTCCGTAAATGACTACGCCAAAGAGGTGGAAAGGACGGGAGGAAAAAATGAGGCCTGCGTAGTCTGCCGCCTGAACAGTGAGTTCTTTGATTGTATCGGAATGTCGATCGTTTTCGGTTGCCTTGACTTCGATGAATGCGGAGACTTGCCTGCGCAGAACTTGGCTGACGTCGAGAAGGTCTTTCGAGTGTGGAGGAACGTCAGCGATTACAAAATCTGGTTTGATTTGACCCTCGTCGTCGAGTCTGCTTTCTGCAGTTTGTGTAATTTGACGGTGATGAGAACCTGTACCAAAGTTGGTCGCCTGTTCGATGTCACGAAATATGGAGGACTTCGGCATAGCCATTATTAATAAATACTACATATGAGCACCGTCAAGAAAAGAGAACATACCAGCGGCGGGTACAAGTCTTTCTCTTTCCCAGCCTTTACTGCTTCCCTGAGCGACTTGAACTCGTTCGTTCGCCTTGATCGGAGGCCATCAACATACTGATGCACTGCTGGTTTGTCGAATTTATGAATATCAAAGTACGTTTCTAACAGACGCTCAACACCGAACACTACGCGGCGGTGAAGGTCCTCCTTCAGCACGCCACGGCTAGAAGCACCGTCGAAATGAGAGCTGAAGGCTTGCATTGAAACGGCCTGTGGCTTAGTGGGAGATTGGAGATGGGCATCCGGACGGGGATCAAGGAAGAAGACCTAAGCTGCCTCAACAAACCCGGCAGCATAGAAGATGCGTCGTTCCCTCGTGCTGGTTCCCCCTGTAGATACTCCTTACGTCTCTTGCTTTCCGCTGCCCCCACGTCGGCCTTGTAACAATACAGGTGTACTACGAGAGCACTGAGGCAGTCCTGCCGCCGACGTCTTCGTCTCTGTCGGCCCAGTACCCCTCGTCCCCATCCCACGCACCAACAACCCAAGACTCGGCCGTCTTCTCCATTTACACGATACCCACTGCTCAAATTCTGCCGCGGATTCTTCGTGACAATGATTGGTAGGGTATAGCCTTTCTGTCATGGGAATTCTTGAATGCACGGATTTTGCCGCTGGGTGATCTAATCCGCATTGAAGACGCTGCTGGATGTAGCCTTTCTTCGTGATGCACTGGGCAGCACCAATGACCACGAAAAACATGGGACCCGCCACTCACTGGCAGTGAAAGTGACATACCATTCACTGGTCGACGGCGGAACTGCAATATTTCGATACTTCCCCCGCCATCCTCCCAGGCCAGCGTAACTTCTGCATTTACACCTGCAAACGTCACGGTGAAGCCCGAATGTAGGATTCATTTAAAGTTTTTCTAGGCGGAAGAACCATATTTAAGGCTTACAAGGGACAATCGTGATTATGACTTTCCCAGAAAAAGCGTGTGTGTACTTATGATCTGTTCCGCTAAGGGACGGTTGAACGTTGACCATTTAAGAGGTTCACATGCGAAAAACGCAAGGTATAAGATATCCCATGTTGCCAACTTGCAGTCCCAGATATCTGCGAAATCTCCCGTTGACCGGTAACTTTCGAATACGCAACTTTATTTTGTCTTGACTCGATATTGATATTATCCTACTTCACAGTCTGTTTCAACTACAATCTCCTCATACGACCATGCGCCTCTCTAAATTAGTGACCGTAGTGCTCTTCAGCTCTTTCGTGTTTCTAAGCATGGCCCTTGCTGTTCCTCTTCGTATCCGTGCGGTGAGCCTTAGGCGTCATATTCGTTCAAGATACACTCACCATCCCGCCGTGTTGGACAGGGCTGGCCCCGCAATTCGCTGGTCGCGCGTGCCAACGTCGCTGTTGATTTCGTCATCGACCCAAAGGGTCATTTTTGCAACCTCGTTGGCCCAGAACTTAAATGGCACAAGGGAATGACGTACAAAGAAAAAAAGAAATTAAGAAGTTACAAACAAAAAGAAGTGTCATATGACGCTGCCCAGAAACTGATACGGCCACTGGTCAACGCTGCACAGCGCCGACTGGGCATTCCTCAACACCTCGTTGTCACTATCTGCAACGATTTGCATATGTCACACTTGGACCGTGATAAGCATTACTCATTCCGTTTCATGGTGGGCGACACAAATTATACTGGCCACGTTTGTCCAAATGGGAAGGGAACGATCTTCAATAGTGAATCCGTTAAGGTCTTCACAGTGTGTTTCTTGTCTCCTGGTGACTTGTATATTCCTTAATAACCATTAATGCTCTAGAAACCTCCAGACCCTCCGGTCACCCTCAACAATGAATCGGCTCCTTCAAGTTCAACACGATCAGGGCGGGGCAAGGGGTAGTTGGGACGGGAATGACGAAGTGTACGCAGGAGTTGCTGGTACACTGTGACTGTTTTCACGTTTCTGGAAATGACCGGTACTCCTTTTTCATAACTTTGTCTGTTATACACACCCGTGATATCTGTATCAAGCCCGTGAAAAGTGAATGTTGATCGGTTCATCGGTGACAGGAAAAAATGAGGGTGCGGCGGAGAGTTTTTGTTCATAGGGTTACGAGACGCGAAGAAATGTGATTTGTGATGGCTGGCATGATCACCGGTCACTGATCGCGGCGGCGGAACTGCAACGTGAGGATGAAGTTCTTGTTGC
>QLPF01001607.1:0-39370 GCA_003314045.1 Hygrophorus pudorinus
GCGTGTAATGGAGGAATATGGATGAAAGGTAAAGGAAAAGATAAAGGAATTGACGTATCATGACACTCAACACTTTTTGACGAAGCGGGGACAAGAGTGTGATCCAAGCTCTCGATGCTGGGGTTGCTGCTTTGAACATTGGCAATAGGGTCCAGGCTTCCACTGGTACATCCAGAGGACTTACTGGAAAGCTGGTTGATATTCACAAAGACCATACCGTTGTTTTTGAATATGCAATGGATGTTGAGCATTCCCAGTCCAGCAGAGAGGAAACACTGGAAACCAACGGGAGAATGACAACTCATGTTGAAATATGTTCTACAGAGGTCCGCAAGAAGTTCGAACTCAGGGATTTTGTGCATGTGCTCCATGGTGTACACAGCGGTGACGAAAGATACATTGTTGAGTTGAACGGCAAGGATGTGACAATATACAAGTGCTGCATTGTATCTGGGATGTATAGCACTCAAGAGCAGCCGGGTGTTGATGTAAATTTTCAGTTAGTTTTTATTGCTAGGGTTGACACCTCTTTTAGATAATGGTCTCCACATTTCATATTGATTGGAAGACATCAAGCAAGAAAGTTGAGGGGAGTCAGTCACAGCTTGGTGCAATATCTGGTCCTACTCTGACTATGCCAGAATCCAATGTGACTCATGATCCGTACTGACACACAGAAGTCCGCATCCTAAAGGGGCAGCTGAAAGGCTACTTTGCCACAGTGATAGGAACTCGCTGGCAGGCTGATGGTAGTACATGGGTTGATTTAAATGTATTCGCTCAACCCGTTGGATATAAGCTGGCATTAGGTGTTGTAGATGTCGCAGGGAGATTGTAAGTTTCATGTTCTCGCTATTTCCCCAGTGGATCAACTAAGTTAAATTTGCAGTTCTGGTTTGCCGCTCGAAAAAGCACGATGACTTCCCAGGCACTTGCCTCCATTAGCTCCGCCAGAGGAACATCTGCAAACACCAATTGGTACTCCCTTGCGGTCAGACTCACAGGGAGTTGGGCAGCCAAGCCCCATCATCACAGATACCCGGGGAAGCAGCAGTGTCGACCAACTATACACCAGAGTCGACCCAGAAACCTGGTAAGTGCAAATTTGATGATTTTGTATCTGTGACTTAGAACAGCTTGTAGGGGAATGGCTGCTTAATCCAAGACTCATCGGGAAAAAATTAGATGTTTTCATCAGGGGAACAATCCAAAGCTTGTTGTATAATGGCCGTTACGAGGGCCAGTGCGGCTTTGCCACCTTGAAAGTGGCGCCAGCTAATGTGCACACCTCAACCATGGTGAAGATAGGGTTTGCCAAAAGCCAGCGGTCATTCCCTGTTGGATACCTTTACCCACAGACGACAACAGAGCGACCCCCATTTGTTCCCAAGGAGGTGGCAGGTCCCATCACCGCAACACTGGGTCAGCGAGTGGTGATCATCGGTCCAGATATCCATGGCACACAGGAACTCATAGGGAACTACAGTCATGTAGTTGACTCCAGTTGGATACTTCAGGCTGGCCTTGCCTTGGTGCAAGTGTGCTCATCTGGAGAGTCCTATGGCAAATAGGGATATTTCAACAAGATGTCATTATGTAGATCTCATCAGGAGGCTGAGGTAATTCCTACTGGAAGCATGAAGTGAGCAGATAGGTGAGGGAAGGATGGGCGGTGAGCTACTCACTCGATCCCGATCTTTTTAAAATCTTTTTATCATGTATTTAAATAATATCTTATTGTATTGATGATTGTTCATATCGCCCATCCCAACCTCCATCAGAAAAATAAGAATTTTATGAAATAATTCCTGTCATGATAAAAACCCGTATAATGCAGGGCGAATCTCTGCAAGCCTGGTGAAAAATGAGAATTCTCTGAAATAATCCCCCTGTCATTATAATGTACAGCCAATCCGCTGCAAGCCTGGTGATAAATGAGAATTTCGTGAAACAATTCCTCTATTAAGATAACAACTTGTAATGGATGGCCAATTCCCTGCAAACCTGATACAAAGTGTTAATGTTCTCAAATAATTACAGCTTTGAGGTAATCACTTGTAACCTACAGCCAAAAACCTGGAAGTCTGGTGGAAAGTGATAAATTTCTGAAATAATTTCTGTCTCATTGTAATGACTGATAATTGAAGGCCAAACTCTTGGAAACCTGATATAGTATGATAATGTTCTCAAATAATTAATACAGATTGCAATTGCAGGTTAGAAAGTGAAATACTGATTGTATGATTGTAAGACCAGTTATGGCATTACAGATGGTTAGCAGTCTGCTGACCCATTGTCAACTCTGGTTATGTTCTTGTGTCAGCTGCAAATTCTTGGTGATCGTGGGTCCCCCCGATTTCCTGATGTGCCCGGCCTGTACAGTATGCCCCTGTTCGTCATCCCCAAACCACACTCTGTCAAGTTCCGCGTTGTCATCGACCACAGCACTGAACCACACTCCCTCAACTCTTTAATCCCACATGAGAAAGTGTCCATCAAACTCGACAACGTGCATGACTTAGGCGCTGTGATTAACCGCGCACACAAAGCTAACTTGAGTACCCCCCTCACACTGATTAAATCTGACGTCTCCACCGCTTACCATCTCATGCCTATGCACCCCCTTTGGCAGATTTGCCAGATTATAACATTCAAAAGAGACTGCCATGTCGACCGATGCAACATCTGGGGCGACTGCGCTGCCTGCCACATCTTCTGCTCATTCATGGGTCTTGTACTTTGGATAGCCATCAAAATCAAAAACCTCGAGGACCTCTTTGCTTATGTGGACAATGCCTTCTCGTGGGATTTCTGCGGCAACCTCGACTTCTACAAACCCTATGAGGCTTTCCTGCCCGAAAAACAATACAAGCTCCTTTGCCTCTGGGACAAACTCGGCATCCCACACGAACAAAGTAAGCAAGTACACGGAACTTTGCTGCGGATCATCGGCTTTGAGGTCGATGTGTCTGCCATGGCAATCACCATGCCTCCCAAAGCACTGGACGAGCTCCTGCTAGCTGTCTGAAGCTTCATGAGACCGAACAAACAACAAACCCTCTGCGACTTTCAACACATCGCTGGCTGGATCAATTGGGCCCTCAACATCTTTCCCCTGCTGCGCCCAGGCCTTTGCACCTTGTATGAAAAAATGCACGGGAAGACTCAAGCCCCCCTCCAAATCTGTGTAAGTGTGGGCCTCTGCCGAGAACTAATCTGGCTCGCAGACCACATGGAAGCCCTGCCTGGTGTAAACACGCAAATAGACCGCTGCTGACACCAATATCCACCTGCTAACAGATGCGTGCCCCGCTGGACTCGGTTTTTGGTATCCAAACACCCTCGAAGGCTTCCAGTATGCCACAACCCCTAGCGACCCCTCGGACATCTTCTTCTTGGAAGCACTTGCCGTCCTGTCAGCCCTCCACTGGTACATCACAACCCACAATCTATCAGACTCCACCCACCGGCGAATCATTATATTCACTGATAACGAAAACTCAGTGAATGTGTTTAACTCCCTGCATGCTTCCCCCCACCTAAACCTGATCCTACTCACAACCATTGACCTGCTCCTCACAGCGAATGCTGAATTATGTGTGCTGCACATCCCTGGCTGCAAAAACAGAACTGCTGACGCCCTCTCACGCTTCGACCTGAGCCATGCACACTCCCTCACCCCTGACCTTTCAGTCACCAAATTCAAACCCCCTCAGCTGACGAAGGGGGCGACACTGAAATGAACAACGGACACAAATCCAGACAGCCAAGCCGGACTGCCTGGTCCCACAAACGACTCATCCGTGAAAGATCTGTCGCTATGGGTAATTCAATTTCACTGTCTACCTCTTCTTCATATTCTTCCGCCTTAGAATCTTACCTCAACTTCTGCCACCTACACCACCGCCCAATCGAACCTACACCGGACACACTCATCCAACCACGCTCGGTTCTGTCCTACCTCTCAGGTATCTGCAATCAGCTTGAACATTTCTTCCCAGACATTCACGCTCACTGTCATCACTTCCTTGTAACCAAGACACTCACCGGTTGCCAACGCCTCCACAACAAACCCCGCACCCGCAAGGAACCCCTCACCGTGGCCCACCTAATCCACACACTCGCTAGTCATGCCAAAGAGCCATCACACGACAACATACTGTTTGTATGCCAACTCCTGACCGGCTTCCACACACTCATGAGACTGGGGGAACTCATCTGGCCAAACAACACCCATCTGCAGGATTACCGAAAAATCACTAAACAGAATTCCATAAAATGGACACCATCAACATTCTTGTTTATTCTACCAGCCAGCAAGACGGACCAGATGTTCGCTGGCAACAAGATACTCCTGAAGAAAATCACCGACAACCATGACCTACACTGAATCTTCACCTCTTACCTCAAATCACGAGATTCACGCTTTCCATACAACCCCGAATTATGGATGTGCACAAATGGACAACTACCGACTTACTCCTGGTTCATCAATTGAATGAGAAAGCTATTCCCGAAACACTTCACCGGTCACTCACTCCGAAGCGGCGGCACAACCACCCTCGCCGATGCAAACGTGGCCCCTCACCTCATCATGGGGATCGGGCGCTGGTCATCGGAGGCATGGCGACTATACATCCGGAAACATCCGGGGCTCCTGGCAAGCATGATCTATTCATGAGGATACGCACATTGCGCAATTCAAAAAAAAAAAAAAAAACCCCCCATTTAACCTTTTAGCCCTATTTGTTCATGCACGAATAAATCCTCAGGACCAGTTCATGCCCCGCACAGCTCGGCCGCTGATTCCACTACACAAAAAACCTGAACTCCGCTCAGGCACCTCAATGCCCTCGGCAGGTGAAATCACAACGAGGTGGATTAGATGATTTTCTGTAAATAATATTTGGGTAAACCCTTGAGAAATTACTTTAAATCCGGGTTAAATCTTGACACAGCCGGTGTGATCTTTCCTTTTTTTTTGTCTTCTCCGAGTCCAGGTCTGTCCCAGCTATTACGAATCGCTCGGCAGCCTCGTGTTCGCAATGGCGACTTTGGGCTGAGATCCGCTGGAACCACGGCCTCTGTGAGAGAGAGGGAAAAAGACGACTCCCAAATGCAAGGCTTCACACCCCTTTCGCCCTCCTGGCAGAGCCGCTACGTCACCGGGCCCCTGCACCGTGGCCATTCGTCTTCCAAGCGCCCTGCCCACGCAACCGCATTTTGTCTCCTCCATGATGGCATTTCCGCAGGCAAGTTTGTCCTGCTTTTTCCACTCTAACGATCTTGGGGTCGCAGCAGCCCGGGCTTTCTCGCAGATGGACTCGAGAAGTCTGGTATCCAGTGAATGCGTGATCTCGTTCGCAGGAATGAAGGTGGTATACTCAATGAAGCTTGAACTTCATAAAATGTACCCACACACGATGATAGTGTACCAATCAAATAACAGGTACAAAGAGAAATGAAAGAACGAGACGCATGGCAGGGGTGCATAAACGAGACAAGTGAAGCGTAACATCAGTACATTTATCGGCACCACTAGCAGAGAAACATGTATCAAGATGATCTGTAACATAATAAATAAGCCTGATAATTCACAAGAATAACAGGGAAGCGTACTTGCTACCTCACTTCTACCTCGGCCGAATATAGGTAGAGGTCCCCTAGTTCAGCACAACATGGTACGGGACAAACTAAAAGATTGCCGGGTGACTTGACAAAGATGAAGCACCAGTCGGGTTTTGGTGGAAGCCCTTTCAGCGAATCGAGGAAAGGCCAGAGTTCGCCACTGATAGCATGATTACCGGAAACAGTCATTTGGAGGAGGTAGAGGGTCTTGTCGTGCAAAATGAAGGAGTCAATCCCTGCTTGGTTGGTGTTGATGGGTATGTAGTAGACGTCGGCCTCAATATGGAGCCCTCTGGCGACCTCATCCGAGCCGTAGCCGACAACACGAGAAGGATACATGTCGAGAGAAACCCTGTTAGCTAAAGCACTGGCACGCAAGAGCTCCAGCGCCTGAGACCGCACTGATTCCCTAGATTCGGCATGACTCGAATACCACTGAGGTATCCCAATTTCCCCGACTGTGGGCTGTCCACCAATGCGTACCATCGGGACGAAGTCGAACGTGATCCTCGTTGAGAAAATGACATGGCAATATGCTTCAAAAACATCGCCTGACAGTTTTCTTGTGGAAGGTAAGGCATTGTAACGCTTGAAAAGGCTGACCAGCTCGTGACGCTCGAGTGCCCGCATCCGGCGGCCAACTTCTGATGCAATTGGGGAACTGATGAGTTGGGTATCCACCAAGACAGAACCCACGTCAATAATGTCTGAACGTCTCAGCAAAAACATCTTGTGTGAAACCTTGTCCAATTCCCAGAGACCGCGGGTTGCCATACTCTCAAGGTAGGCCAACGTAAGCCCACCCAATGCCTCACCCAGCTGCCTTTTATACTCGATCAACGATCGCTCCGTTTCAAAACATAGACGCGCGGTAGGGCCAAGCTCGTAAAATCTTGCTTCGATGGCTTCTAAGGGCACGCCTGGGGCACGGAAAGGCGCACTGGGCACAGTAAAGTGCGTGAGCATTACGTGATATCAGTATCTAGATGACTTACGCTCTACGAATTTCCTCCTTGGTCCAAGGGTTCATCACGCAGACTGCCCGGTCCATGGATTGGTGTATTTTGTCCCATCTTGATGGAGCTGGAGACGTGGTGTATATTACGAAATGCCGCGTGCCATGTGTGATGAGTCCCATGGGTGGGCCCAAAGGAGCATCCACCGAGTCGACAAGTGTCCAGATAACTGTCTTGTAATAACGTGGCTCGAAATTCGTGGGTTGTGCGAAAACTCCTTCGTCGACGAACAACCAACAGGTCCCATTCGAATACAAGATGACCGGTTTTTTTTGCGCACAGCACACTCGCAACGCGTACCAGCGCCAAAGAGTTTTGCCTAGATGCAGTATCTGATATAAGTAGTACAAGGGTGATAATACCAGCAAGACTCACCAATTCCTGGCTGACCTGTGATAACAAGACATGGACACAGTGGCCCGGGCATGGACAAACATTCGGCGTAGAATTTCTCGGCAAATTCGAACATTCTGAGGTAATCGGCACGAACCCATATCTTGTCCTCCAACTCTTGAATACCAATATCCAGAACATAGCAGCGTGGACTGATCTCATCAGCATCGGCATCGACCTTCATATTATCGCGCAGCCCCCCCTCTTCCTCTACCCCCCAGAACTTGGCATGGAACTGTATCAACGGATCATCCAGAGGGGCCTTACGTGAATTCCAATCAGCTGTACGCTGCCGGTCGCTGCCAACGACCATCGCCAACGTGGACATTACGAGATGTGTGTAGGACCAGTGTTGTACAAGTCCGACGTCGGTCTGACTCAGGGTCAACTCACGACAGTCACGCAAGGCCCTACCCGCACGGTCCGGGTTTCCCACGCTAGCCTTAGTGTACTACATCATCTTGTCAGATACTGTACCAATCCGATCCGGGCAATGTGACGCGTGACATAAAAGGCGAAGTTGCCACACCTGGCTTACCCACAAATATGTTGGACATGGTCCTGAGCTCATCTCCTTTCTTTTCTGTTTCTCCTATTTGTTCTGTATTTGTTCAGTCACGTGCATCGGGCTTCTCTCCTCCTCATTTGTTGTCTTCCACAACCTCTGAGGTAGGCTTTCCCTTTTTCTCCTTTTTCCTTTAGCTCACACACTCCTAGATCTCTTGTCATAGGTAGTGTCATATATCAGTCATTGTCTCCTACAACCTCTGAGATCTCTTGTCATAGTTGCTCTGCTATAAAATAAAGCCTAATAATAGTGGTTGATTATGTGTTTCAGCCAGTATTATTAGGCTCAAATGCTAGAAATGCCCACACCGGCATTAAATATGGCCCCAAATAATGTTTTAACTTTATCCCAAAGTCCCAGGCCTACCATATCTGGATAGGGTGGTGATGTGGTGTTGTTGTCCTGTATATCTGGCTTCCCACACCTCCACCATCTTCCTTGACATCATCATCATCGCTCCCTGCCTGCCAAACGTGCCTGGAGCCCTCTCTCCACAGGCAGAGCACGCGCCCTCTGCTGTTTCCAAATACAGAATTTTATTTTCACACCACATGCCCACCTCACTTCCACTTAGTACCCCCTCCTCCTCACTAGCTGCTGTTTACCACTGCTGGGCCCCCCTGCCACCACCATTTACTACTGTTGCCCCACTGCTCTCATGGCTGTCTTGTCTTTCAACCACACCGACCTTCTTGCACTCATAGCCTGACTCTTCATCAACACCCACTCCTCATGGTTCAAGCTGCCAACTCCATTCTCTCAGTTTTATTGGTGAGTATCCTATCTCATAATCTTCTGTTTCTGTCTTTTCAACCACCTGAACGCTCACTGTGCACGCACACAGCCCCACTTCCCATCAATCCCCCACTCCTGGTGGTTCAAGCTGTTGACTCTGTTCTCTCAGTTTTATCGGTGAGTATCCTATCTAATAATCTTCCATTTCAGTCTTTTCGACCACCCAAATGCTCACCTTGTGTGCACAGCCCCACTCCTACTCCGAGTCCCGTGGTTCAAGTCGCCAACATTTTTCAGTTTTATTGGTAAGTCTCATGTTCTGTTTCTGTTTTTTTAACTGCCCAAATGCTCACCTTGCACATGCACAGCCCACTCCCCCCTCCGAGTCCCTGCAGTCCAAATTTCATGGCTCACCACTTCAGCACATGCAAAAAAATAGCTGGACCCATCTATATTTTCAGGTGATCAATCGACACAAGGCAATGGTCTGCTTTAGGAATAGTCGTGGAATACACAGACATTGTTAGGTGATTACTTATAGTGCACTTCTTTTAGTTTAGGGGAAAACAATAGTCAGAATTCTATGGATTAATGAAAGTGAATAGCAACAAAAGTCCAAATGGGGAGAGAAACAACTTGATGCTGGAAAATGCCAGCAGGGCAATGAAACATATTTACACATCATCAGCATCTGAATCCAACGACACACTGGTGTGGCTGCAGTGCTTCTTAGAAGTATTCCCTGATCACTTTGTGGACCCAGGTCCAACATCAGCTTCTTGGGCTCTTTTTTTGCTGTAGTCAGAATAATGGCAACATTGCTCAGGCTCCTGAATGGTGCCATCCTCAATTTGGCTATCTCTCCGCTGATCAGACTCTGAAAACTCCTGCCCAGAAAGTGCATGCCAGTGTGTCACACCTGAACGCCACTTCCAGAGAAGGGCCTCTATGGAATTGGAGTCACTGAGGTTCTTGAAGGGAATATTCTCTGGCCAGCCTTCAATAATGACTTTGTAGTGTTTGACCATATTCCTCCAGTAAAATTTCCATTTCATCTTAGCACCGGGATCGTTTGTTATAGCCTCTGTGTAAAATTTCAGTTCCAACAACATAATTTTGTAGCTAGTGTTGCCATCAGGGAAGTGAGGTTAACCTGACAAGGCCTTATATAGCATTATAGATATAAAATGTCACCAATATCTGCAATTCTTACATATCGCCTTGCAAAGCTTTATATATAGGATGGCCTGGCCATAGCCACTAGGTATAGCAGGATGATGGTTATGGGCCTTGCTTGCAAGACATATATTCCCTTGGACAAGCCTACAACTTTGGAAAGGTCCACCATCAATGTCTGACCTTACAAAGCTAGGCTGGCCTGGCTATACCCACAAGGTACAGCAGGATGATGGTTAATGGCCATTGCCTGTAGGATGGACATTCCATTGGGCAGGTCTGCAACATCAGGGAAGTGAGGATAGTCTTACAAGGTATTTTCCTTGTATTATAATAACTTCATTATTTTGTAAGGTCAAAAGTTGGCTTGATGAAAAGTGCCAGCAAAATCAGAATGATGGTTACAGACATTGTCTGCCATAGTGATATTTGCTTAGACAGGTCTGCATTATTGAAGAGATCACAGCATTGCTATCTAGTCTTACAATACTAGGCTGGCCTGAGAAAAACTGCCAGCAAGATCAGGATGATGATTACGGTGATTGCCTGCCACAGTGATATTGGCTTAGACAGGTCTGCATCATAGATAGATCACACCATTGTTACCTGACCTTACAATTCACAAACAAGTGTGCCATATTGAGAAATCATAGACATTGATTGACAACATATAGTATTAGAAAATGATTACAGTCAATGCCTTGTTAATTGCCTCTTGCATGTCCTGCAGCTAGTGTGTGGATCTGGCAGGTTCCCTGAAAACTGTACGATGAAACAGGTAGCACTGGGAGGACTGACCCATCCCTGCGTTCTTTTGCCCATAGTGGGGTGTGTGGTGAATGGTGCTGTGCTCGTGGGTCGTTGCTTCTGATTAATCCCATCCACCCTGTTGTTGTGGGCTTGTGTACTGTAGTGTTGTAGGTATTCTTGCAATAACATTCACTGTGATATCCTGCACCTGGCTGTGTTTTGCTGCAAGTACCCGCATTTGCTATCTGATAAAACTCCTGCACATAGTCACATAGCTGTTTCTTCTATGGCTGCACTGGGGTCGCCTAGTGTTGGTCCAGCTGGCTAAGCTGCAAGCTGGCTGAGTTAGCTGTAGCTGCAGCTGGTTAATTTACCTTTTATTGCCTAGCTGCAGCCAGCAGTTGTATATAGCCCACTGTAGTCAACTAAGCTGGCCAGTAATATGGTATATATATATATATATTATAATGCTCCATGATAATAGCTACCAGCAGGAGCCAGCATTTCACTGGCTCTGCTGGTAGGTAGGGTATTCTGTAAAAATGAAAAATAACTTACAACCCTCTCATGTTTGCATGCGAGAAGGCCGGGGTGTTAGCAGGGTGATGCAGCCCTCTTGAATTTGCACGAGAGGGCCAGGGTGTGAAACCGGGGTGTGGGTAGGGTGATACAGCCCTCTCATGTTTGCACACGAGGGCCAGGATGTGGGAGGTGAGAGGGTGTGGGCATCGTTAGTATTGTAAATAAATAATAAATAACTTACAACTCCCTTGCATTTGCATGCAAGAGAGCCGGGATGTGGGAGGTGAGAGGGTTGGGGCATTGGCAGGGTGACACAGCCCTCTCACATTTGCACGAGAGGGCCGGGATGTGGGACCAGGGTGTGGGTAAGGTGACGTGGCCCTCTCGTGTTTGCCCGAGATGGCCGGGATGTGGGAGGTGAGAGGGCCGGGGCGTTGGTAGTGGCGAAGAGGGAGGTGTGGGTGTGGGTATTGGATGGGAGTTGAATGTGACTGTCTCGCATTCAAATCCCTTTATAACTGTATATATTCAATGTAAATGTTGTTTAGTACAATATTAAATGGTAATAAATATGTTACTTACCTTGGTTGGCCTGCAGTTACTGCTGTCTCGAGTGGTTGGTGGTGTCTTGAGGTGGGTGGCTGAGTTCGAATTTGGTGGCTGAGGCCAAGTGTGTGCGAAAACAAACACACCCATGGGCTGAACAAATTGCAAAACTCACCTGGCAGCCTGGCAAATTGCATAATAGATAATATTATAAGTAAAATAGTATGTATTGTAAGTACTGGCTTAGCCATTGGCTGCTGGCTGTACCTAGAGGACCAGTCACAGCTGCAGTTAGTGCCCAGCTGCCAGCCAGCTGGGTATTGACTGGCTTATTTTTGGCTCAACTGCCGGCTTCAAGCTACTGGCAGCTGCAGCTGGACCAACACTAGGGTCGCCCAGGGTGCCATGTGGAGCAGAGTCAAGTGCCATCCCCTCCATCCAGTCTTTGAGGGTGGTTTCATTGGAAAGGCCGGCCAAGATCTGAGGGGTGCGTCTGGTGGTGTTAGTGTAGCCTCAGCTGTAATAAATACCGCTCGAACAATATATATAAAATTACCAAAAAAAAAGGTGCATTCAAGTCTGCACCCCTCCCACTGCTCCCTGTGTTCTGCCTGCTCCCACCACTCCCTATGTTCTGCCTGCTCCCACCACTCCCTACATTCCGCCTGCTCCTTATGTTCTGCCCACTCCCTATGTTCTGCCCACTCCCTATGTTCTGCCCACTCCCTACATGTATCCTGCTCTCTGCACTCCTCTTGCTCATCTCTCTTGCCGCACCAATCTTAGCTAATTAGCATACAATAAAAGGCAATGCAAGAAACACTCACTATCACTGAAATCATTAAATACACTATGCAAGGCGTCAATGTGTTGAGATCCAGTGAACGCCATGGTAGACAATGTGGGGATGACACCAATAGTGGTTGTGGATGAGTTTGTGAGCAGCAAGCCTCTGTTGGCTGACATACCAAGAATTTTTGTCATATACTGCTCAATGCATGTTGGCTGAGATGCAAAATAATATATTATGCAGTGCTCAGTGTGTGTTGGCTGAGAGGAAAAATATATATGATATTATTACCTAGTCCTCAGTGCTTCTCAGCCAGGCTGCAAAGATTATATGATATAGTAATACTATGCTCAATCTTAATAGATACAAAAGGCAAGAGACAATAACATAATGCACACATATATACAAGTACAGCTGATGATGAAATACAAAACAGCATCGACATAGAAGATACAGATAACGGTACTATGACTTGCTGTTTCTCACCTGATGGGAACTGTCGTCAACAGGGGATGGGTCATCTATGGTTCAAATGTCAGGTCATCTTTACTTTTTCCTATTCAGGATTATGCTCACCTGTCGTTGGAACAGCCTTTCACTTTCCCAGGGACTTCAACAGTACTGACACCTGCGACCCAGAATCTTCATCCTCAGACTCAGGATCCACCATGTGGTCGTGCAGGAAGAGCTTGAAGTCCTCAAAGTCTAGTTTCTCCTTGAGATCGTCATCATGTTCCCAGTTGCTGATCTTTATCTGAGGCCCACTCCAAGAGAAACTCCTGTGGTCCTTCTCCAGCAGATTGGTGAATGCAATCCCAAACTGAGGAAAATCTGCTTGGAGCAGGTCCCACACATGTCAGTTTACTACAGCGTCTGAACACCCCTTGACTTCTGGAACCTCCTTTGTGTGCAGGTACTTATGGTCAATGACCACTGCCTTAAACTCAATAAGTGATCGGCCAAAGACCGATGATGGCATCACCATCGACTTCCCAATGGTGATTGCATACTTCGAGATGAACCACAGTTGGATCTGGCAGTAGTGCCATTTTGCTATCAGGCATTCCTCCACCTCTTCAGGTTCCATGTCCTGCAAGTAGGACTTGCAGTTGAGGATAAGGCCAAGCTCACAGAGTTTCAGACAGCTATCAAATCACAAAGGCCACTTTGTGTTGTGAGGTTGGGAAAGTGGGGTTCCAGGACTGTAATACCATTAACATCGCTCAGTCATTATAGGGTAAACAAATCTTACCAGGCGACACTTCCTCTTCCTGCATGAAGTGGATATACCACATTGCCATGATTCACCTCATCAATGTTTTTGTGTTGAAGTGGAGGACATTGGTCACACCGACTCCCAGCACGAAGGAGTGGACGATGCTGTAGATGCTGTCTGAGATTGTAGACACACAGTAAAAGTGCTAGCTGTATATGATGGAACCATCCACCATCAAAACATAGTGCAGAGTCGATGGTCTCATAAAGCTACAGAAATAAAATTCAGTTCATTCTTCCACAAATTACACCAATTGTAAACTTACAAAACTGATCCTGGTTGGAGCCGAAGGCCTTTGTGTTCGAAGATGTCTTTGGATGCTGACATCGGCCTTATTGAATCTCCAAACGCTATGGCAGAACCCATGTCACCCTGTATCAACCCCTCTCCTTCATCACACCATCGGTTAGCTACAACCCAATATTCCGATCCCACCATATTGGTCACAACAGTCCCAAACCCTGCATCATCAACATGCTTCCATGAGACTGCATGCTTCAGGGCTGCAGTTTCCCCACACTGTCTCATCAAGCAAAGGTGTCATTGGCCTCAGATCCCTCAGACCCTGTGTCACTTGGATCACATGCTTGTGTGTTGTCAGATGCCTAGGAAATTGACAAGCAATTCAGATATATGTGTCTCTATGCAGCAATAAAACTTACCTGTAATGGGGCAGCACAGGAGCTGAAACATTTCTCATCGGAATGTCAAGAGCATTGAGGGGTTGCTGTCTTGTGTAATCCTGTGAGATCCTGTACATGTCCATCAAGGTGCCAACCTTGAGGGCCACATTTGGATTGGTGGGCATCCGGAGCTGTGCCACTACAACAAGAAAGTTTAACATGATGTATAAAGACTTCATCAGAAAGCTGACTGACCTTGCATGAAGCGACAATCCCATAGAACCCAGACCTACAAGATGAAAACTCATATCCTCACTTTCAACCCCCAATACCAGGATATGACGGTGCCTAAAGATATCCTGCACCTGACAGGGTGCCAGCTTCTTGAAGTCTGCAGATTCAACTATGAATATAGATGACACCTCCACTGTTGGGTCATAGTTGACAAACTGCATGCTGTCAAGATGGTGGAGAGGCTGACTGTTTTGATACAGTCTCTCACAACTATGCTGTATCTCCCGGATGAGCTTGATCTCATGACCCTTCTGTAATAATGAATAGTTAGTTAACTGTACTCGACATTCCATCATGCTGAAATGAATATCTTACCGATGATTTCGGAGATTTGAACATGCGGACATGAGGCGGCAGAGTCCTGTCACCACTGAAGATTGTGATCTCCATTCCTGGAGTAAGCTACATATGATAATTAGTAGCATATAATCAGGTGTTGATGGAGTGGACTCACAGTAGCTGCCTTTACAGCCAACAGTTCTGACTTCTCTGTGTGCATTATCTGTTGGGTGAAAGGTATGAGGGTAAAAGTGGGGCTGGAATGACATAATACACACAGGTTTCCTTGCAGGAGATGGATCACAGATCTGTTTGCCACCAAGTTTCCAGGCACAGGGTTTCCTCTCACAGGGAGGGGCTTTGTCGTGTGAAGATTCTCTTTCTTCTTCTTGACAAGGTTGGGTGATACAATTCACCTTGACTTCTCTTTCAGAGCGGCAACATGCTATGATCTCACTAGTCATGTTGCAACTGGGGATACCTGATCCTAGCCCCTTCCTAGATGTTCCTCTCCCTTGCCTTTCTCCTTCTCCTGAAGGTTGTTCTCCTTGCCCTTCTGCTTGCCCTTGCCCTTAATGTCCTTCCTCTTGCTGGTCTGGGTACTCATGGCTGTTCCAGCATCTGCCTCAATCAGCATGTCTTCGTCAACCACTTTCTCTTGCTCTTCTTGATCCCCCTGGTCACCCTCCTACACTTTTTCCTCGTCCTCCTCCTGCACTTTCTCCTCTCCCTCTTCCTCGTCCTTGTCCTGTACTTCCTCTTCACTCTCTTCCTCTTCCTTGTCCTCCCACACTTTGTCCTCCTGCTCTTTGTCCTCATCTTCATCATCCACTTTCTTCTTCCCTTTTCTGCTGTCACCACTCTTCAGTTTTGGGTCATCGTCCACCACCTCATCCTCTGCCTGATTATCCCCTATCCTTTTCCCACCAACAGCTTCATCGACCTCCATGGCATTGCTCTCGGGGGCGCTCAGGTCTTGTTGCCCCAGCTGAATGGTAGGAGGGGCAGTCTCTGCTGGACTCCCATTGCTGTCCATTGGTGTGGGAGTTGAATTTGCCCCCTCGACTTGCATTCTTGCAAAGTCCTCAAGCAGCTTTGCGGCTGGCTGCCCAGGTTTGCCTGCAAGTTCCGTGATGGGTGCCGGCTCGGTGATAGTGGGATTTGAAAACCCCCTTTGATATCGAATGATAGCCTAGTCGGGAATATATTAATACCTGTGATGCAGATAAGAAGATTTGTTCACTTATGTCTGGACCCGGGGTTGGCGGTGCAGTCTCAATCCCTGTGGTCGAAGCTACTGGTATTGGGGGAACTGAAACAACAATCATGAATACCCACCACCACAAAGCACTGCAAATTGGGGGACTCACCACCTGCGAACCAATCCGCACCACGTGCAGACCCAGAAAAACCAGTCGACAGCAGACTGCTGTAGTTGGCTAAAAAGCACCCCACCTCTTTGTTCAGGGTTGCCCCAGATGCTACTTGCAGAAGAGTAGACCAGAAGCAATTCTCCACCTAGGTCAAGAATGCTGGTTTGTTGTTCCCCAATGATATACTGTACTGAGAAATTCAATGTGAATATCAGTAGATTGTAAGGAACATATAGTTGATTAGGAATACTTACTCCTATGAGGGCCTCCTTCCAGTATACAACTCATTGAGCACTGAAATTTTTGGGGATCAACATTACCAGAGGAGACACAGAGGTTACCAGAAAGAAGCATTGTTTGACAGCCTTGACAATATGAGTTGACAATCTCAACTCTATCATGATCTCATCCTGAAGGCTCAAGCTGACCTGTTTCGATTGGCTGGGGAACTTAAAGATCAGTCACAGACGGACATTGAGTCAGATATAAAAGACAAACTGGAGAATGGTATCAATGAAGGCTTCATTGTCATCCAGAAAGTATAATTGCCCCTAATTTAAATGATCAGATGGTGTAAAGCCTCAATACCAAATCCAATTTACCATGCCAAACCAACAAAGAGAAAACACCAACAGTTGAATGTTTACCATTATTTTGTGGTAACTCGCAGGCGATAGCGCAGCCGTATAGAGCAGCATTGGGGCAATCCCAGCCATTAAACACAGTGAGTCTGTTTTTGTTCTTTCAGTTTTTGTGAAATTGAACGCATCCGCTAGCATTGCAGGTCAATGAAAAGGCAGTCAATTATTATAGAGTAGATTAGTGATTAAAAGCACCTTGATTGATATGTTTTTGCACAATGTAGCAGGACATAAACTGCAGGGAGTGTTTAATATTGAGGGTTCATGGAATGTATGTAGGTACTGCCATTCCACGGCGGGAACGACTACCTATTTTGTTCATTACAGATTGCCATGGATGAATGACCCACATTTCCACCATCCCTCAAGGCAGGTGCAAGCAGGCATAGGTAAGCTCCAAAACACAGCCATTGGCATCAACTCACTGACTTGCCCCAGAAATATGTAACCACCTACCAATACAAATGTTGCTGAGTATATAATTTTCATGGAGCCCAGAGCGTACAGATTGATTGACATGTTGTGCACTGTCATGATATTGTATATAGCATAAACATCATACAAATATATATATGCACTGGCAGAGCGATCACATTGGTAGTCACTAAACTTCCAGTATCGTGTCAGGGAAACACCACTATCAATTACTGCATTAGTCATCCATTGACACATCGATGGCAACTTATTAATTCACATAATTTGCTAAAAATACAGTCCAAACACAGAGAGTGACAATGTATCTATCTGATTAGTCATCCATTGACTAGTTGATGGATGACTAAGCTCCTGATTTATATATGGTAGGACACATCATGTTGATAAAAAAACCACACAAGACCAAACAACCCCTTGAAATTTTAAGTGGTTTTTTTTTAAATCTCTGCTTTACCCTCTGCCCTATTACTACCATGTTGGACAGTGTCCTGGTAGCTTATCTCCTTCCCTTTCTTGCTCTCTTCTTACTTTCTCTGTTTATCGGTCACATGATCATTCTTTCCCATGCTCTGCTACATATCATGTGCCCTTTTCCTTCCTCCTTCCTCAGTTGTCATTCCACATAGTGATGGACACGGGTCTACTGCGGGTATTTTTGATGTACCCGTACCCGTACCCGCTAAAACCCGTACCCGCAACAGCGGGTACAGATAAGATACGGGTTTGGGCCTGGGTCATTGGTGGGTAGACAGGTAGTATATGACCGGCCGCAGGTGTGCAGCAGGTCTCTCACATTCATGTACAATATATACTATAGAATAAATAAATATGGGGGGGGCAAGCGAACATGCTCGCCCACTCGCTCACCCCTTGCCCTTGCTGCCCTGGCTCCTTGCACCCTCTCCCTCTCCGCCTCTCACCCCATCCCTCGCATTCATGGTGGTGATGTATGTGGTGGTGCTGTGGGTATGCGTCCCCACAGACCCAGTGTCATCCCCATCTCTCCTCTGTCAATGTTCATGGTGATGTGTTTGCATCATCCAAGTTGTCCGGGTCAGGTAGAGGGAGGTGGTGGTGATATGCTGGTGTCGCAGGTATATGTCCCCACTCACCTGGTGTCTCTCCACATCTCCTCCCCATCTCCTCTCTGTTGACGTTTGTGGTGATGTGTTTACGTCATCTGAGTCGTCCGGGTCATGCAGAGGGAGATGGTGAAGTGTTGTGGTGGAGGTGGTGATGTGTCGGTGTTGTTGTTGGCGGTGACACATTTGCATTGTTGCACAGAGGGTGGAGGTGGTGAAGTGTTGTGGTGGAGGTGGTGAAGTGTTGTGGTGGAGGTGGTGAAGTGTTGTGGTGGAGGTGGTGACACATCAGTGTCATTGTTTTGGTGGTCTTGGTGGTGGTGCTGGCACATCCAGCACTTTCTAAAACATAATAATTAGTTTTGACTCACTAATATTGACTTACCTTTCCACCTCGACTCTGTGAAGAGTCGAGTCCAAGTAGTGGTGCTGCTGGCAGTGTTGGTCTTTGTTTGGTCAACAATGAAAAAGTTAATAAAATTTGAAAAACCCTTCATTAAGGCTCAAATAAAATGGAAAAAATATGAAAAAATACATACATATAGGGAAGATACTGTGCTACAATACCCGTGCCAAAACCTGTGTACCTGGGCCATGGGTACGGGTTGGGTATGGGTCCGAAAATTGTGACCCATAGCTGTGACCCATACCCGTGATCTGCATGGGTTTCAAAACCCATGCTGATCACTAATTCCACAACACTGAGGTAGGTTTCTCTCTTTTGGCTCAATATCCATATAGCTCATGTCTACCTAGATTTCATCATAGGTAGTTCCATATAGATTTAGTTGTCATTCCATGATGCTGAGATTTCATCATAGATTGCATTCACTATAGGTTATGAGCCCCGCTTAGTGACCAATTTTCATTTTTAAAGACAACCAGTTCGCTTGCCTTCTGGACTTTGTGTGTTTACACAGATCCACATTTGAATGCATCATTTTTTTCTGTTCACGGCCTCTGTTTGCCGCCGACGTTTCCTTGCCAACTATCTTTAGGTCTCGACGTACTGTCTTTCCTTCCCCGGAACGAATTATCTGCCTGTAAACCCCTTATCATTCGTTTCTGAACACATACATCCCACTTCTTGCATGCATACATCATGGTTCCACCCCGAGAATCTGATTTTTCCTACCCTACAACAACTTCTATCCCAATACTTCTTGGCAAAACCAACTTTGTAGCCTGGAACCGCTCTGTCACCACCATGTTGTATGGAGGAGGATGGTGGTACTATGTGTGCAAACCACGCCTCGTAGACACAAACACATTTTTTGACCCAGATCTTGAACCCTGTTATGCACTTGTTATGCCTGCATATGGCCAAGGTGCCAATGCTATCCAGATCGCAGCACACAATAAATGGGCCTGTGGAGATTCAGTCACTCTTCACATCATTACATCTCGCATCGACATTGCTATCACACACTTGATTCTGGGCCCCTTTGGTCCTCACAGTCGCACCACTGCACACAATGCCTGGCAGATCCTCAACAAAGAGTTCAACTCGTCGTCCTTTGCGCATATTTCCACAATCAGAAGTGATCTCAAATGAACTTGCCTAGGCACTGATATGGATCTATACATACAAGTGTGGAACAACGGACATACTGCTCTGTATAATGCCGGAAACGCCCTGACAGAAGAAGAGGCTGTTCGTGGCTTCGTTGACAGACTGCCTTGCACACTTGAATGGCGACCTTTTATTGATCATGTCCTAGATCACCTGGAAGATGATCTGCTTGTGATGAGTTTCATTAACATGACTGACCATGCATGTCACATTGCTTCTCACGACGCCATCTGGAAACACGAAAATGTTCTAATCTACACCAACAGTGATAAGTCCACCACAAATCCTTTTAATCCATGCCCCAAACCCACTACCTGTCCTGTTCTGGCTGATCTGATCTCCCCCCCTGCTGCATCACATATATGCAGTAATTGCAGTGCACAAGGCCACATATCTGATCAATGCTGGGCTGAAGGTGGTGGCAATGAAGGCAGAAAAGAACATTTCATTGCAGACCGTGAGGCATGTAAGAGAAGTGATCCTGAGGGTGGGAGTAAAACACGTGAATGGGCTAATGTTGCAGTAGAACCAGAAATGCTGTCGACTCCTGTCTCCCCAGTTTCAGACACTTCCATGTCTGAAACTGCTATTGATGCAAATGAAGAGGCTACCGTTTACTGGGCCATTTACCCATGCATGAGACCTGAGCTTGAATGTGTGATGAACACCCTCACCCCGGCTGACTTCACCCACAGCGAATTTGTGCACATTGCCCACAACCTCTTGACTACCATCCTGGACTCCGGTGCATCTTCTCACATCGTCCGCAACCACCGTGCTTTCTGGACTTATGATTCCAGCCGGGGAACCACAATCCAGACCGCCAACTGTGGCCAACTACTCGGCCTCGTGCATGGCAACTGCAAGGCATGAGTGAACTGTGGGACCCAAAGCACAGTGTTGCTGTTACAAGAATGTCTGCATGCCCCGGACGCTGCCATGAACTTATTTTCAGTGGGCGCTTTTGTGGATCACAATTTCAATGTGGTGTTTTCCAAACCCATGAAAATATGGTTCCCTCCACACACATCCGGTCCAATGTCATTCGAGGTACAGCAATATGGCTGACTGTTCTTCATTCAAGTCGAATTTCTTTACCCACCCAATGAAGTGCTGGATGTACGTGTCCTAATCAAGCCTCATAATGAATTTAGCCTAGCTGTGACATCATTCCCCATCGTCGACGTGAGTCCTACTTTATGGCATTGCCGTCTAGGCCACATCGGCCAAGATGCTACAAAAGCCATGTTAACGAAGGATTATGTGACTGGTGCTAAAACAACATCTTGGATGACCACTGAATGATGTATCCCGTGCATTCTGGGCAAACATCATTCACAGCTGTATCCTGAACGTGGAAATTGTGCAGACAACTTGCTGCAAATTCTGCACATGGACACTTGCAGCCCATTCCCCACAATGACTCCCCATAAACACCGATTTTTCTATGTCATCCCTGGATGACAAATCAAATCTCAGCTGCACTGTAATGCTCACCCACAAAAGTGAGGCCCTGAAGGTGTTCAAAGACGTCAAATCACACTGGGAAAAGCAAACAGAGAAATCAGTCAAACTTGTGCGCTTTGACAATGCAGGCAACTTCCTGTTAGCCGCATTTTGGGCTTTCCTAGCATCAGAAGGGATCGTTCATCAGCTAACAGTCCCTTATGCACACCAACAGAATGGCAAAGCAGAACACTACATCTGCACTTTAGAAGATGGCGCCATGGCCATGATGGCAGACACAGACGTATCCTTATCCTACTGGGGTGACACAGTGTTGACAAAGCAATACCTGCTCAATCTCACACCAACATCCACATTATCCGGATACATCATTCCTTCAGAAATATTCACTGGAAAGAAACCCAACATCAGTCATCTTCGGGTCTGGGGGTGCCGTTGCTGGCCTTGCATTCCAAAAGAACTCCAGACAAAAGGCAGTCCCAGCCAATGCAGTCAATTATGGATGCTGAAAGCGTACCAGCTGAGAATGACAAAGGGCAGCTTTTGCATGTCAGCTGATGTCAGCCAAGATATACTGAATTACAGATGGGCTGAGATATATTATCCTCACACATTGCATGTCGGCTGACATACCAATAATTTTTGTCATATACTGCTCAATGCATGTCGGCTGAGATGAAAAATAATATCTTTTGCAGCATTCAGAGCATGTCAGCTGAGACAAAAATATATTACATTATGCAGCGGTTGGTGTGTGTCAGCCGAGAAGAAAAATATTATATTATGTGGCAGTTGGTGTGTGTTGGCTGAGAAGAAAAATATTATATTATGCAGTGGTTGGTGCGTGTCTGCCAAGAAGAAAAATATTATATTATGCAGTGGTTGGTGCGTGTCTGCCAAGAAGAAAAATATTATATTATGCAGTGGTTGGTGCATGTCTGCCAAGAAGAAAAATATTATATCATGCAGCGGTTGGTGCATGTCAGCCGAGAAGAAAATAATATATTATGCAGCACTTATTGCATGTCCCTAGGGAGAAAAAGTATTATTGATAGCTAAATCCATATCAGCCAAAACAGTTCCATATTATTTACAACTCAATGCTTGCAGGCCTAGCTACAGCACTGATATGAGACCACCAGAATTAAATCCAAACTGTGAACCTCCTGGTTCCCTCTTCAGCAAACTTCCCCCACATTGCTGCCTGCTTCAAAGCATATGCCTTATAACCACATTCCCCTGTCCCCTTGCTTATCTCAGCTCTTTTATGCTATACTTCCTTCTGATGGTCAAAGTATAAGACTGTCCATGTCATCTCACTCCTCACCATCTTATCCTCCTCATCCCATCTATCAAACCTAGCTTTTGCCCTGAGCCAGTTTACTCATGAATCACCACATTAGTTTTCATACAAGCACTATTGATAAGAAAGTGACTTACATTCTTCCATCCATCCATCTCCCACAGTATCATTTTGCAGTCCTATTCTCCAGAACCATGCCAAGGTGTCATTCCTCTGCCCAAACCTATTCTCCTCCAACATATCTGCACTCATCTTCAGGTCTTCTTTCTGAATATCTTTATACTGAGCGAGAACCGCCTGATCCGCCCCAAGCTGCTCCAATGCCTTTCTTGCACGTTTGTATGATCTGACCTGCTTCATTACCTCCCTCGATGCCATCCTGATTTCTGACCATGCTCTTTGTATTTGATGAATCCCTGACTTTGGTTCAGAACAGTAGCACCTTGTGTCCCAATTCAATTCGTAAGGTGGCCAGAGCATCATTTGCTTGTCCTTTCCAAAGCTCCACCTCTTGGGATGCCAGTACATCCAATCCAAGACCAGCTACTCTTGTTTTCCCCAATGTCGATGGCAGGCATATCAAAATATGTTCAGGCTGACCATTTTCAACCTCATCAAGTCCTCCAGTGTTTTCTTCCTCAGATATGACATCCTCCCCCTCCTCCTATTCATCCAACCTATCCCACACTGTGTTTTCTTCTTGTGGTAGGAGTTCCTCAAATTCCCTCACCCCCATGTAGGCATCACCTTTCTTGTGGAAGCTGTTTATTTTCTTCTCAAGCCTTCTTCTTCCATCTTCAATGACAGTGAGTTCTGACACTGAACTGAAACACTTTATTGCATGAACATCTACTCTCAAAGAATCCCTGTCCCTATCAATGAGCCTCACAATACTGAGATGTACATACATAGACTCACTGGGATTCTTCTAGGGATAAACCTGTTGTTAGCCATGCAATAGAGCCCACAGCCAGTCCTGCAGCACTCTCTTGTG
Source organism: Hygrophorus pudorinus (assembly GCA_003314045.1). NCBI lineage: Eukaryota > Fungi > Basidiomycota > Agaricomycetes > Agaricales > Hygrophoraceae > Hygrophorus > Hygrophorus pudorinus. The sequence continues at coordinate 23,465 of QLPF01001607.1, forward strand.
TTGTCAGTGAGAGTTGTATATCACTCTGCATTGGAGCTGTCAATATTTGTTAGTGCTACATATATAATATATTAAGCTGTAGACCAAATCCTACCTGCATCTTCACAGACCTGGAATATTTTCAACTTTTCTCCCCTTTCTCTCATTGCCTTTGCCTCCTCAGTTATCCACCCACATATCAAGTCCTTGTCAATTGACAAGGTCAACTCCTCATAAAAACCCTCTTTGCATCTCTCCTCCCAGCTACAGCCTTCTTTGCCTTTGTCAGCAAAGCCATCACTGTTGAAAAAGATCAAAAGACTACAATACTTTCCGATAAAGATGAATTTACCTATTCCCACCAATTTCTTCCAGTTTGCATCTCTCATGTAATCATCATACACTTCATGTCTGTGTGCCTTGCTCATCGTCCTTGCAATGCTGGCAATCAGATTGAAACTTGACCACATTGTTTCTAGTATCTCCCCGTCTACCTGACCAATTCCCTTGATGAAGTTCAAAGAGAACTTCTCAAAGCACTCCTTTACATGAGCACTGATGTGAAAATTTCCCACCCCTGCAATGATCCGATCAAAATGGGGAATACTTAGGTATTTGCCTACTTCTACCTGCTCCAAGAAATGGATAGACCATTTGCAAGCAACATCATAGAGATTTATGGCCCCTGGTAACCCATCTGTGTGGTAGTTCAATGCCTGACACACAGCATAATCAATATTCATATGTCTGTGAAGTTGATCAGTCTGCTACAGCAGCAAAACATAGTCATTTAAAATACCTTTTCCTCTTTTGAAAATCTACCACTGAAGTGGGTATGAAACAGCCGTGTCAGGCACATCCACAAGCACCAATACCAGTAGCATCAAGGTTCTTCTAGTTCGAGTTGGCTGCTGATAACACACGGTGGTTGTGACAATTCCTCGATGTCTGACAGAAATCTTAGCTCCCAGCCACGATACATATTATAGATTAATATACCTGTTTGACATCCTTTGTACACAAAATATGTTTCTTGTACCGAGATTCCTCAACCACATACCCTTCTCCATCAGTCAATGTGACATCAGCTTCCTGGTTTCTCATCCGAACATGATCACCTTTGAAATTTCCATCAATGACCAAGACACAGAAAAATTTCTCCCTAACCAATCTTCCATCAACCTCTTGCATATACTCTGGCAGAAGATTTACTGATCAGGATCATTTTTCCAATCCTGTGGAAGATTAATTCCAGGTTGAGGACAGGTGGGGCAAAATAGGGCCAAGTCTCCGTTTCCTGGTATTCTCTCTGTCTCATGAGCAAACCTGAATCTTTGTCTTGCCTGTAAATCACACCACTGTCTGGACACCTGTAACAGCTCTTTATATCGGAGCTATGTTGGCCTTGTTAGTGCAATTCATTTGCTCAGAAAAATGCAGACACATACCAGAACCATGTGAGGGAAGGCATTATTTGTTAGATGTCGAAGTTTGTTGTAAAAGCTCTGTCCTGCAGTTTTGCATTCCATTGCATCTACATAAAAATAGTCCAAAACATCAAAGGTGAACGCAGTACTCGGCCGACGTTGACTACAGAAAAATAGTCCCATTCGGAACAGTTGGATGTGTCTGTCCGGACAACCAGTGCAAGTACACCATTGTATGTGGTGTTGGAATACACCTGTGGTATGAACCACCACCAGGACATCTTCACTAACATCTGCCCCTATCTCTACTTCCTCCTGGGTAGCAACCAAGTCCTCCTCCTCCTCCTCCCAGTTCAAATTGGCTCCCTCCACAAATATATCCTTGTTTGCATCGAATACAGTGGAGTGATTTTGCGGACAGGGCTTTCCCCTGTGACCCAAGTAGACAACATGGCCTTGGCTATACAGTGAGGAAGCCTTGAAAAATGTCCCGTTCCAGGATTGGAGTCGATGGAACAGCAGATACTTATGCACTTCCAGGCAACACTGTTTGCAGACCACTCCATCCAAGAAACAATCCTTGCATTGGAGGAGGTTCTTCTTTCTTCCACAACTGCATGCCTGGGTGGCAATTGCTCAGCATGCAGTAATTCGTCCAGATACAAAAGCATCAAAGGCGAGCTCTTTACACTGGCCCCTAGATTCCAGGTGGGACTACCAGGAATCCAGCAGGAATGACCAGGAATCCCACTGGAGTCCAGCTGGAGTCCTAGTCCTGGTTGGACCTAGCCAAATTGTGAAATTCCCTGCCAATTTCATGATTCCTGCTCCCACTGGACTCCCACTGGATTCCTACTGGATTCCCGGTTAAGTGCCCAATTCCAGCTAGATTGCCAGCATTTTGTTCCAGGTGGATTCCTGCTGGACTCCACCTGGACTCCACTGGGAACCCATGAGTTCAGCAAGAATCCACCGGGAATCCACATAGACTCCACCAGGAACTAGTGAGTTCACCAGGACTCCACCATGACTCTACCAGGACTCCACTAGGAACCAGTGAGTTCACCAGGAATCCACATGGAGTCCAGTGGGATTAGTGTGGCTATTCATTGTTTACTTGTATTTATAGTTCAAAAAACAACTCTAGCAAGAATTGAACCCAGGCTCTTCTAATTATCACATGAGAAAACCCAATGGTTGATACCACTAGGCCATTCAAACTTTGATATTAGGTCAGATTTAATCTCTTATATAACCTTCCAAACCCAAATAGGCACAATATTTAATTACTTGAATATTACTACTACACATTTGCGCCACAGTAAGGTGTCATAAAAATATATATAAAATACTGATATATTTAAAATATTATGCGCTATATTTTTTGTCACTCAAGCGAGGCGATTGGGACATGATTTGGTGCAGAAAAGCGGTATGCGTTCTTTGTTGAAAAGGTCACGTGGCTTATTCTCAGTCACCGCGGAGTGACTGTGACATCTTCTCCACATTCAACAACTCAACCACTCCCACCTGCTCAACTACACGCAACACCAACAGCCTGGTGAGTGGAAATTGTGTCATATTTTTTAACTGTCCCTACTAACTACCAGATAACCACACAAATGTGGCCGTGGCATAGCAGACAAAAAAAAGGTGAGTATTACAAGTTCATATGTATTCTCATGCTGTCCACACACCCACATACCCTTCTGTTTACATACAGAATGCAAACAAATCTGAACACAAGGCCCAGTGACTGGTCAGCACGCAGGACCCGGGTGACGACAGGGCAGGACGATGAAAAAAGTAAGTAATATATTAGGTATATATTTGCTCATGCAATCCGTGCACCCACAGACCCTTTATTTACATACAGAGCGCAAGGCCCACAGCAGTGATGGATTAGCATGCGGGACCCGAGTGACGACGAGGAAGACGAAAAAAGGTGAGTAATACATATATATATGTATTCTCATCCTGTCCGTGCCCCCAGAGCCTTCTGTTTACATACAGAACGCGAATGGCGGTGAAGAGTGGGCACGTGGGACCCAAGTGATGACAAGGAGGACGCTGGAAAAAAAAAGTGAGTAATATATTTTCTCATGCAGTCCGCGCACGCCCAGACCCTTCTGTTTATATACAGAACATGAACAGTGGAACACGAGGCCCACGGCAATGACAGATGAGCACCCAGACGAAAAAAAGTGAGATTTCTCATGCAGTACACACACACCCAGACATCTCTGTCTGCATACAGAACGCGAACAGATCCGCCACGCGGTAGACGAAAAAAGGTGAGATATATACTGTACCATTTCAATCAATATACCACCCCCTGTGACAAGTGACAGGGTGGTGAAATTTTCATTTCACCACATTGCCTTGTGACAGGTGACATTTACAGACATTCACCAGCTGGTGAAATATCTTGAAGTTGTCCCAAAAGGATTTCACATGCCATTTATGGAAACTCCATGTCACATTCAGTGACAACAAAAATTGCTTCCACTTCTTCGAACATATCTGGACAGAAGCTTGAAATTCCACCCATTCTTATGCCACAACTTCTGCCAAATCAGAAAATCTCAGTCTATGAATTTCTCAAATATCCCCTTCCCTTGATTGCTACATCTTCTTTGAACATATTAACCCCCGCACAATTTTTATCACAGGATCCTCCGAATGTGACAGACATCCAAATCATTTGAAGCCTCCCTACCCCCTCAGATACACTTATTCAGCTGTAGTAGTCAACTATACCCGCTAAAAGCAGACCAGCTGAGATTGACATAAACCGCTCTTTGTGTGTCGGCTGACATCAGCTGACATTTACTATACACGTATCAGCTGATATTTACCAGTGTGGCTACTTGTGTATGGGCCCATATGTACCATAGTGGCTACATGTGTGTCGGCCCACATAACAAATATTATACATATCCTTACTACATGCATGTCGGCCCACATATACAATAGTAGCTACATACGTGTTGGCCCATATCAAAAACATTATACATATTTTTGCTGCCAGCATGTCGGCCGACATATACCACAGTAGCTACATGTGTCGGCCCACATATACAATAGTAGCTACATATGTGTTGGCCCATATCAAAAACATTATACATATTTTCACTGCCAGCATGTCAGCCCACATAACAAATATTATACATATCCTTACTACATGTGTGTCGGCCCACATATACCACAGTAGCTACATATGTGTTGGCCCATATCAAAAATATTATACATATTTTGCTGCCAGCGTGTCAGCCGACATATACCATAGTAGCTACATGCGTGTTGGCCCATATCAAAAATATTATACATATTTTTGCTGCCAGTGTCATATACCATAGTAGCTACATACGTGTTGGCCCATATCAAAAACATTACATATTTTAATATTACATCAAGAAAGTATCAAATGAGAATATCTGCTTAGTAGCATTAGCAATATGGCACAGCATGATGAGTAGCATACTGATGGAAGGTAATGTTATTGGGTTCACTGATGAGGTTATCATGGAAGTTGGGAGTATGATTTCCCATCTGCATGTGACTGCTTGTATTGGCCCCTCGGCCCCAGGTGTGATTCCAGAGTGTCCAAACAAACAGTCAATGTCAAATGTGGTGATATGCAATACTTGTGATCCCCCAGATACCAATGCCCCCACATCTCAACATGTATGATTTCCCATCTGCATATGACTGCTTATATCAACCCCTTGGCCCCAGGTATGATTCCAGAGTGGCCAAACAAGCAGTCAATGTCAAATGTGGCCATACACCACAATATGAACCCCCAGCTCCCAATGCCCCCAGATTACCAGTGGAATACTAGAAGATAACATAATTAGTACCACTGATATTGATCACCTAGTAGAGTGACTACAAGTAAGGCATAGCTTAGCTGGCACTCACTGGCAGTACTATGTAGTAAAATATACATACATACTATAAACTAAAGCCCTCTTGCGAGTGAATGAAAGAGGAGTCAAGAGGAAATGAGCAGCTTACACTTTGAAGGCAGGAGGAGTCATATAGGAGGAGGAGTTGTCGCTCAGGGAAGCTCTGGAGCTCCGGGATCTGATTGGGACCTCAAAGCAAGGTGGTTTAGTGAGTTAATGAAGGGGTAAGTGAGATGAAATGATCAGTGTACGAATTGGAGGCAGGGGGTTTAGCTGAAATTGATCACATGATTATACCAGTATACCCATGTCATCAATAGCAGTTCCCCCCTGGCACCTGGTAGGGTGACTACAAATAAGCCATAGCTTAGCTGACACTCACTGGCAGTACTATGTAGTAAAATATATACAAAGTTGAGTAAAACCAAGTTAAACCAACAATTGAGGTAAAGTCTGACTCAAGTAGACCTAGTAAAACTGAGTAAAATGAGTAAAACCGAGTAAAGTCAAGTAATACCAAGTAATACCAAGTAAAATCAAGTAATACCAAGTAATATCGACTAATACCAAGTAATATCAAGGGATATTGATTGATACTGAGTAAATACAAGTAAAGATGAATAAAGACGAATAATACCAATTAAAACCAATTCAAACCAAGTAAAACCAAGTAAAACCAAGTAAAGTTGAGTAATACCAAGTAAAATCAAGTAATACCAAGTAATATCAAGTAATACCAAGTAATATCAAGGGATACTGATTGATATCAAGTAAATACAAGTAAAGATAAATAAAGACAAATAATACCGATTAAAACCAAGTAAAACCAATACCAATAAAGTCCACTAAAACCATTTAAAGCAACATGTAACTATACACTCTAAAGCTTCTCAAGCATGGTTTGGCAAAGTGTAGCTATATACATGTAGTATCATCTACTTTGACCAAGATCACATGAGTATACTGGTATACTCACGTGATCATCGTCAAGTAGGCAAGAGCTGTATAACTAGTAAATTGTTGAATTTTCAAGCTTGTATTGGCAAAGTAGTTACATGTACTTTGACCCAGAACCAGTATTGACTTTGTTTGAGTGCTGCTTATGCCGAGTTTAGGCAGGACACCAGATACCGGACCCGTACATACGGGCATGGTGTCCGGGGTCCTCCACCAATACCACCACCCACCCTGCTTACCCAGTGCCCTGCTGTCTCACTCCAAATGCTAGATAGCTAGTAAAGTAGTTTATTTATTCTAAATAAGTAGTTTACATATGTTGCAATCAAAAGGAGAGGGATATTGATCACGTGCGTATACTGGTATACACACGTGATCAAGTGAGTGGCTGAGATGCAAATACAAATAAATAGTGAAAATTTATCAACAACATTTTCTTTCAGCTAGTTTTCTTCTGCCACCACCATCATCCCTTTGGTTGAATAGATATGTATGGTCCCTCTATATGTTCCACTTACCTGACATCTTTGCAATCACAGACTACAACAGTAAACAAGGATGCTGTGTCAAAGTGATCACACAAAGGTGTTTTCTTTCTTCATTCAGTCATACTGATCATGTTCTCTCCTAGTACTCTACTTTGAGCCTTGTATTTGGAATCTGGAGGCATTGCAACTAGCTAAGTTGCATTATCCTCAATATTTGTATTCTATTACTAATTTGACATTGACTGCTTATTTAGCCTCTCAGGAATCACACCTGGGGCCGGGGGGCTAAAACAAGCAGTCATTGAGATCTGGGGGCTTTGGGATCTGGGGGATCACATTAGTGGTGGATGTGGTATATCACTACGTGTTTGGCCACCAAGGAATCACACCTGGGGCCGGGTGGCTAAAACACATAGTTATATTTCAGATATACGTCATATTCAGATACCTGTTGAGATCTGGGGGCTTTGGGATCTGGGGGATCACATTAGTGGTGGATGTGGTATATCACTACGTGTTTGGCCACCAAGGAATCACACCTGGGGCCAGGTGGCTAAAACACGTAGTTATATTCAGATATAAGTCATATTCAGATATGTGTTGAGATCTGGGGCCTTACAACCAGCCAAGTCCTATCATCCTCTATATTTGTATTATTACTGATTCGACTGATTTTTAGCACTCATATATGTTCATCTACTGTTATCATCATCAACATTCCAACCTCCAAGATCATCGTGTCAGTAAACTCAATCACACTATCTTTTGTAAATATGCTACCTATCATGATGTGTGCCACGTTGCTAATGCTGCCGAGTAGATATTCTTGTTTAATACTGTTTTGATATAATATTAGTTGTTTATTTTGTGTTGGACTTCTTTTTGTGTGTTGATTATTATCTAGAGAGGAGGTGAAAATCCGAGAGGGCCCCTTGGGTTGTCATAGTCTTAGATAATCAACTTTTGGCTTCCTTGCAAATTTGTAACTTGTCTCAAATAATTACCAATAGCAGAGCAAATACTGCCCATTTTGTATGATTATGTAATCCGTGTGAAAATATTTGTGACCATGTTCATTTTCGCCTTTGCTACTTGTCAGCCCACTAATCAACACCGAAAAACTCTTTTGCCAACCAGTTCAACTAGTTCCCCATAGCACAACATGAAGTGGTCATCACAGTACATTACTATACTGAAAGCGAATGTCCCAGAATGGATAAACAACAAGGGTAACAAGGATGGAAGGAGAGATGTCGTGAAACTGGTGTTAAAGGCTATAAAAGAGTATCATGAAGCCTACCTCTCTGAGGAGCGACTGCCGTCAAATTTGGAGACAGTGAGCTGTCTCCATCCATTCAATTGATTTACCAGCTTCACAGAATACCAGAAAATTGCAACTTGGTTCCAAAATAATACCAAGGCTGAAACTGCAGACATAGACCCAGAAAACCGCCACAGTGTCCGTTCTTATGTTCAGACCAAGACCGCAAAAGATGTGGCTGCAACAATTTTCAAGGATAGTGTCCATGAAGAAATCAGCCTCCACACAGATGCGGCTTCTGGGTCGAAGGAGTGGCTAGCAAAGTATCCTGCTGCTCTATCAAAGATATTCAATAACTTGGATGACAACGAAAAAAAAGAATGCGAGAAAACATTGGAAGAATGGAACAAGAATGGACCTGGGGAGGTATGACAACAAGGGTCATTATTTTCATGTTTCTTGACTACACTACACACAAGCTCAACTATTCTTCAGGAACGCAAAATGACATTTGCAGGCTACTGTCTCAAAATTTGTGTGGGACATTCAGCGCAACATGGGTGTTCATATGCTAGTCTTGACTGGTTATAAAAATAGCAAGGGGAAAATCGTGAAGTCAAAGTAAGTCAAAGTATTTATCCTTGGAGCATCAAGATCCCAACAATGACCATACAGATTTGAGTCGAGTCCAGTTGATGGAGGAGAGTCTTTCACTGAGACTGATGAGGATTGGGATAACGATGTCTGGAAAAAGTGGGGAGAATTTGTTAGGGATCAGACAAGTGAGCGGTGTCAGCCCTCCTCATCTTAGCCTCCCACTTATAGATTATCAGCCAAAGACCAGGAGGACCAGGAAAACGACAATGGAGACTCGCAAGATGGTTCTGAGACTGGTGGTGCAATGAAAAAGCCAGCACAATCAGAGGTATTGATCGACAAGAATGGTTGGCCAATCCTCCCTATTCTAGATGGCCAATCACTTCAAAGGAGAAAATATGTTATCACAATGTCCTATCGTGAGTGCCTTGACCTGATGAACATTCCAAATTTAACATCATCATACAGGCAATTTTACTAATAACAAAAGGGCCACTGTGCCTTGGAAGGCTTTGCATGATGATCCATCAAAATATCTCAGCCCAGATTCGTTGCCCCAGGACACAGGTATATGTGAGCTATCAAAATTGATGCAGAGTCAAGTCGTAAAAATGTGGAATCATTGGAGGAATATGCAGAGAGCACAAGGTCATGGTGTAGAGTTTATATCTGCACATCCACATGACTACCGTGAATCTAGTAAAGCCAAGGGAAAAAGGAGAGTGGTGGATTTCGTGGATCCTGGTGATGCTGAGCCCGAAGCTAGACTGTCAATGGTTATTCACACACCATTGCTATTGCCATTGCCATCTCCATCTCCATCTCCATCTCCATCTCCATCTCCATCTCCATCTCCATCACTATCACCATCACCATCACCATCACCATCTCCAGCTCTATCTCCATCTTGAGATTCTTCACCAGGACCAACCAACACAAGTGGGGCTAGCAGGAACGAGAACAAGATTGACGAAAATAGTCCAGCAGCTAACTGTGCAACAAAAAAAAACAGAATGAGTTTCCTGAAAAGTCTGTGTAATGCAGATGTGTATTGTGGGGCCTTGAAAACCATGTCAAGGATGAAGGTGTGTCTCCAATGTTTTCCTAGGATACATATCATGACCTGTACACAGGGAAATGATGTGATGGACAAGCCTATGGATGGATTCCCTGAATGGGCATCCTGGTCTTGGACTCATGACTACCTACCAGCAAGTTTTCATACCAAGCAGGGTTTGAAGGACTTGATAATAGCGCTGAAAGGTGTATCTGTGGGAAATCCCAGCTATGCGACCATGGAATATGTGGCCTTGGTATGTGGACTTGCCTGGAATGACATGGGAGAAATAGGTCCAGGTGATATTGCACCAAATTGAGTTATGAAGATGCCACTTGGCGGAAAATCTCAAGAAAGGCTGTTGGAGGGCTATCCAAAGTTTGAATTTCACAACCAGCCTTTAGTAGATGAGCCAACAGCTAACAGGTAGGCTACTTGTCTACCTCGCTGTCTATTCTCAACCTATTGCAATTAGGCAAACAAGGAAGAATCCCCCACGACCCCCTGCCACATCTCATCCAACAGTCAGTTCTAACAAGCGGAAAAGAGGACCAGAAGATGATGTCACAGGAAGACTTGGGTATGTGATTTACAGTCATCCATTATTATTTCTCTCCTCATTGATAGTGCAATCTACCTGATCAGCAAGACACAAAAGGCAGCAGTACAACAGGTGGCAGGACCATCAAAACCTAGGCCCAAACCAAGGCCTAAGACATAGGTCAAATATTGCCACTTCTATGCCAGATTTGTGTTTTCACATTGTATCTAAAATTGGTCCAAATAATGAATAAATGATGGGAAAATCAATAAGACTGAATAAGGAGTAAAACCAAGCTAAACCAAGTAAGTCGAGTAAAACTGAGTAAATGCAAGTAAAGTGTTAGGGCTAAGTACAATAAACATCAGACAGCATAAATTACAAACTACTGACGAGGGGGCAAATGCCAGTGCCTGTTGATCATGTGCGTATACTAGTATATGCACGTGACTGAAAGGCAGTTGCACTTGTAAATGTGAGCAGTGCTAGCATTTGCATCTTTACTTGGATTTACCTGAACCAGTGATAGATACAAGGGAAACCCAGTAAATACTTGGTTTGACTGGTATTAACCTATATTTGCTACTTATTCATTGGTCCTTCATGAGTTGTCCATCAGTTATTTGTCACCCATTTCATCTGATATTTATCAATTGTACTTTGCTTTACCTGTTCTTACTTGAACAATTGACAAATACCTGTGAAACCTGGTAAAACTGAGTAATTACTTGGTTTTACTTGTGTTTGCTTGTATTTGTCCCTCGTTCGTCATTCATTCATCATTCGTTTGTCAGTCTTTTGTGAGTCGTTCATCAGTCATTTGTCACTCAGTTCATCTTGAATTTATCAATTCTACTCTTCTTCACCACTGTACATCATATTGACTGGTATTTGTCACCTGTTCATCCCTTGTTCCTCATTTGTTCCTCATTTGTTTGCCAGTTGTTCGTCATCAAGTGCAGCTATGAATACATTAATATGTTGATGTTCAACACCATAGTGTATCGTCTATGATATGATAACACTTGATGCTACTCAGTAATTTACCATATATGGTTTAGTATGACTTCTGCTTTAAGACAGACACATGTTTACCTCAAGGCTGAATTTTTTTCAACTACCATCATGTCCTCATGCAAAGTCCCCCCAAAACTCTCTTCTGTCAAACCAGTGAAGAAGAAATTAGCTGAAGTTGAGAGAGTGGAAGTACATAACAAGCATGGATCTCAAGTCTATGTGGAGAAGCAGGTTACAAACAAGGTGTCAAGCACCACGACACAGCATACCAGCACGCCCAAACCTATGACTGGGCCAACACATGGTTTGAGAAATGACTCTGTGGGAGCTGATGATGGCCACAGAGACATGGAAGATCCTCCTGGGAAGAAACCCAAAAGGACTACAAAAGTAAGCCATCACAAAAGCTCTCTTCTTTAGGAGCAAATCATCACTATTATTTCAGACACAAAATCAGTACTTTCGTGAATTTCTGCCAGAGCGGTCGAAATACTTGGAAGAGCTTCTAAATCTGGAGCAACTGTCTCAGAAGCAATGCCACTGTGGATCTAGTAACCGGCTGCTTGACTGTCTCTCATCAGAGATCCTTTGTCATCAGTGCTGTCTCAAGAAACACTGGAATCTCCCCTTTCACAGGGTACAACACTGGAACAGTAATTTATTCACCAATTCATCGCTATGTGCCCAAGGCCATGTTGTTTATCTCGGTCATGGTGGAAATCCTTGTCCCAAAAATACCATGATATTGCAGGATGGTCACAAGCCTGAGGACAGTTTTGTGGAACACTTCAACTTGATGACAGATCAAGATGATGACTTGTTTGCAGTGGAAGATGATGAACCCATATTGGAAGAGGACATTGTCATCATGGTTCACACAACTGGTGTCTTCCAGCATGTTGTCCGGTGGTGTAAATGTGTTGGCCCACATGAGCAGCATATTGAATTCCTTCGATTATGACTATTCCCTGCTTCTATGACACATCCAAGAACAGTATTCTCCTTTGACGTACTGGATCATTTCTATGTCGACTCAATGGAATGCAAAACTTCTGCAAACAGCTTTTTAATAAGCTTTGTCATCTAACAAACAATGCTTTTCCCCATATGGTGCCAGTAAGCTATTATGACTTCTGAATTCTCATGTTTGCTGACCTGAATACATACATAAGAATCGTTACAAGGAACTCTTACGGACATCAAGATTATGGTGTGATTTGCATGCCAGAAAGCGTTTTGGTTTTGGCCATAATACCGATAAATCACCAGGAATTGGTGATCTGGCAATATTTTGTCCAACATGTCCTCAACCAGGTATTAATTTACCCAGAGGGTGGGAGGATGATCCGCATCAGTGAGCCTCTCTTGATGTTCACATAGACATATAAATATACTAACCAGTTATAATATAATAGGGAAAAATTCTACCGTGTCTTGGTCACAGATGGAAATTTCAAGGCAGATCATGTCAAACAAAAGAACCCTGAGGATGATGTAGCCTTGACTGGGAATGGGGAGGCTTATATGACTGGGGATGCACGATATAAGAAGCATATCAACGTAACAGTTGAAGAGAGGCAGAAATCATCCAAATGCTATAATCACTGTGCTTCTGCTGCTGCAAACAAGTCTAGCAGAGATCATCTTGATGCAACAGGAATCACTGCATGTGCCTGTGCTCGCCATGGGTGTTTTGTTCCAAATTCTGTGGCTGATTTTCAAAAAGGTGAAAGGTGAGATATCTTTCTTTTCTGAACGTACTTGGAATGTGACTGATTAAGAATCAGATATATGAACGTGGATTATGTGGTCTGTGAAGCTCTGAAATATCGAACTGGTGGACTGCCTGGTGCAATTAATCTGTATGATGTTTCCTGCAAATGGATTCAGAATTTCCACAACTGGGTGGCTGAAGGGGAATATCTTAGTTTGCCGGAAGTCAAGGAATTTATTGCAGTAGTGGGAAAATTCCACATTAGTGCTCATATAAAGAAGTGCTTTGCACTGTTCTCCCCAAACTTCATCAAGGGGATTGGACAGGTTGATGGAGAAATTCTAGAGACTTTGTGGGCTGCTTTGAATCTGATCTCCAAGTCAGCCAGGACAATGACTATTGCGAGCAGACGGGAGCTCTTGGATGATCATATGCAAGATTGGAATTGGAAGAAGTTGGTTGGTATGAGTAAGTCATCTCATTATTCAGAACAGAGTTCTCATTGCTGAGATACCTGGATAGCTAAATCTCTTGTGACCAAATTTGCGAAGGGGCAGAAGGGAGCAGCTAAGTCTGGATTGGTCTTCCATGAATTGACTAAGTCAATATCAGCAGACCTGATAGAAAAATAGGGTCAGTCTGAAGCCAAAGCAATGCGTGAGCGGGGTAAAGAATTGAGAATATATGATGTGGAAGAGGACAACAGTGAGATCTATTCTTCTTATATGTTATACATTAGCTAAATCATGCTCTAGCTCCAACTCAAAGGGATATACGATTCAAGCTCACAACTGGAGAGAAGTCAGCAGGGTTGCCATCTGGTGCTATCTGCTGGTTAATTTCTGGTTTGTCAATCGAGGACTTCCAGTAGGTCATCATTCTGGATTATGAACAGTAACTAAAATTATTATTGTCAGATATTCTTTGCAGAGTGATGTACATCGTTGGAAGTCAATGACAAAGGCACAGCATTCTGTGATTGAAGATCAGCAAAGGAGACTGGAGAAGAAAATATAGCTTTCCATCAGAGCACCGAAACATACATGGGGATGAGTGCAATGGTTTCTGGAGAGGATGGAGTCAATCTTCCAGATCTAATAGATGAGAGTGATGAGCTGGATTCTGACTATGAGGTAACAGATGAAGGAGAGAGCTTGTATGAGGAGACAATAGAGGTTACAAAGGCTCAAAAGGAGAGTAAGCGGAGGGGGACCCCTCTTCATGATGATGGAGAAGGAGTTTGTGCTGAAAAGTTGCCATTGTGGTTGCCATCACGTCTGGGAAAGGCAACTTAGGGAGGGGCAGGCAAATGATGCACTTGCTGCATTGCGGTTAGAATTGGGATACAAGACACTTTTATTTAGGAGTGATGTCAGAAATTCAAAGCACGTCAAGGGAAAGACAAGAGCCTGGAGCAAGATCAGGAAGTCATCGGTGGAGGTCAGAAAACATGTTTGGTCCCATGAATGTACTAGGCAGGCAATGCAGTCTCTTGGGGCAGATAGACAAATATTGGAGAAGTACAAGGAGATCAAGAAAGAAGATCTAAAAGTCAGCTCTGACATGGTTGAGGAGAACAGATTTGGTCAGAGAAATGATAAATTGGCCTGGTTCTGGCGTCTGGGTCCTGAGATACAGTCTGATACCAATGGGGATAACTGGATGGAAGAATGTGAGTAGAATGTTCTATTGATCATTTTATATGTACTTGACAAAAAAGTCCTTAGACTATCGCATCAACTGGCTAAGGACTAAAGCCAGATTTGATAGATACAAGGAGGAATTCCAAATTGTCAAGGATGAGATGAATTGGACACTGCTATATTTTGAGACTCAGTGGTCTGTATGGGCAGATAGAGGCTCTAATAGTGAGCAGCGGCTGGGGCATAAAGCTTATGCTCTGAAGCAGGCAGCAATGTGGGAGAAGTTTGGCATAGAGGGAATGAAGGCTTTCCAAAAATTGCCACATCTACATATATGATAATATAAGTGATGGTGGAAACTACATTAACCACTGTTGTAAATTAAATATTGGATGATGTTGATGTGGGCCAACAAAAAGGGAGCTACTGTGAGACATGTCAGCCAATATGCTGGTAGTGAGAATATATATATTACTTTTGGTATGGGCAGACACGCATATAGCTACTATAATATATGTCGGCCGACATGCAGGTAGTGAGAATATGTATAATATTTGTTATGTGGGCCGACACGCATGTAGCTACTGTGGTATATGTTGGCCGATACTAGTGTTGCCGTGGCTGCAGCTACAGGCCGGCTGCCAGCCGCGAGCTGGGCCGATTTCCAGCCAGCCGGTCACCAGCTCAGCTAAGGCTGTGGACCGGCTCGTGGCTATGGCTGTCAAAAATCCAAGCCGCCAGCCGCCAGCTAAGCCGGTGTATATATATGTATACTAGTATTTTAATTATATTACATAGTATAATTATTAATAGATGATTTTTCAGGCTGTGGACTGACTTTTGCAATTTGTTCAGCCCATGGGTGTGTTTGTTTTCACACACACTTGGCCTCAGCCACTGAATTCGAACTCAGCCACCCACCTCAAGACTCCACCAACCGCTCGAGAAAGCGGTAACCGCGGGCAAACAAAGTAAGCAAACATTTATTTACATATTTATTTAATGTACTGTATATATATATAGGTACATTTCGTGGTTAAACGCAAGACAACGCGTCTGACGCGGCACCCACCACCACCACCAGAACCGACCCCACGCTCTTCAAGAGAGCGCGGGGTGTTCGATTTCAACTTCGGCCCCACACCCATCCACCACCTACCACACCCCACGCTCTTCAACAGAGCGCAGGGCGTTCGACTTCAACTTCGGCCCCCACGCGATCCACCACCAATCCTACCCCCTCGCTCTTCAACAGAGCACGGGGTGTTCGTTTTCACCCACCCGGCCCCACCTACCACCAATCCCACCCCCACA